>JADGMU010001028.1:200000-241496 GCA_016920895.1 Vaccinium myrtillus
TACTGTTTGTATCTCTATTTCAATTCTGTTCTTTCCTGTTTATGTAATTTCATTGTATTTGGTTCTTGTATGATTATATCGAATGGATTTGTTCTTCAGAATTCGGAATTGCCACTGTATTTTTTCCAACGCTAAGCTCCTCGAGGATGAAGATTCAGATGTTAAGCATTTGATATTTGTGTAAGATATGGTGTTTGGATGTGGTTTATGGTATGTATAAAAGGAGTAAGCCTGCATTGCTGCTATGTTCAAGTTTCTTTGAATCTCTCGTGACGATTTAATGTTGTCCCAAAATCTCATTCGCAACCAAAATTTAGCTTCAAATGACCTCGATTAGGTTTTTTCCAGGACCAGGTACAAACGACTCCTTTTCCGGCCCATATAAGTCCCTTGAATAAAACAATAAATTCATAAAGTTGTTATATATGTTACTTGGTTCCTTTTCTTGGGTCGAGACTTTTGCTTAATGTGCTTTGATGAGGATAAATAATATCATTTGTTATCATTTTGATTAAAAAAATAGAGTAGTAAAATAGGAGGAATGGCTAAATAAAATGATTTATCAATAAAAAATTGCATGATATAAAGACCTAGAAATCAATAGATTAGATTGGTGTTTAAATGGAAAAAGGTACCAACTGCAAGACAGTTTTAAAAAGAATGATACTCCCTCCGTCCCTTTTTGTTTGTCATTTTTTGATAATCGTGTCAGTTTTCGATCGCGTATATCTTTTAATATCGATCTTCAAATATATGCAATATGGATCTTGTTTGATAGTTCACGATTAATTCTATTATACAAAGTTTTTGAAACGGTGAAAAACATTATAGATTGAAAGATATAAGCAATTTAAGGCGTATCAGAAAATAGAATAATTGACAAACAAACTGGGACGGAGGGAGTAGTATTAATCTCCTGTAAAGACTAATAAACGCAAAAGTTATTAGGACAAATTCAAATACCTTATGTGTATTTCATATGCTTTATGAACTATTATAACTAATCCATATTCAATGACTCTGCTTTGAAATGTATTGAGATGGTACTTATTAGATTGACTTATGCTCCCTGAGAGCTTGGTTTATGAACTTAGAATGAACGGATACATGTTTTTAAATTAAAAGAAGTTGGAAAGATAAGAAAGCCTAGAGTAGCCTAGTAGAGCCTATTATGCATCATAATACTAAAGATAAATTCCACTAATAAATAACTAATAAATAATTTAAGCCTAGATTACTGTGATCTGTTAAATACTTGCAATGTAAACTAATGGTGCTATTTTGGCCCTGAGATGCTGCTATCAATTAGGGGACCAAATAACTTTGGTGCTATTTTGTCGTCTTATATGAATTTTTTCAATTTTTTCTTATACTCTCGCACAAATGACTAAATCTCCAAAATTATGACAAAAAAAACTAAACAAATAATTACAAAAAGTTAAAATACCATACTAAAAATTTCGGGAGAAAGGGCCCTACTGGTATGGAATTTGCTAAAAATAGTCCTCTGCCTTCGCTCTCTTTGTAACACTACCATGAATCCTCTATTAAACCCAATGTCTTTTTGTCATCCATTTTCTCAATTCATATTCATATGATGCTTGATTGTATTTAACAATTTTTACCAAAATAAAAATAAAAAAAAAGAGGAGGAAAAATGTTTCATTGCAGGATTCTCTCCTTCACTAGGGGACCCAGTACCCATGAAATCTCACAAAACATGAGGAATATGTCAATGGGTGGAAAGAATGTTGGTTTGAGGTTGCAACATAATCGACGTGGCATCAATGGAATGGTTGTTCATAATCCTCTGGTTTACAAAGAGCGGCTTTCAATTTTCCATTGATTCTGGGCGAGTTTTTTTTCTGGGTTTCTTTGGTTTTTCTTGATTTTGTGAGTTAGCAGTGTGTTGTGCAATTGACATTGTGAAGTGTTTGTAGTTTTTATGGACACAAGTAACTGAAAAATAGGGACCCGCGAAATTATAAAATAAAGTGAATTGATCATGATCTGGGTAGAAAATCTGTAAATATAAAGACAATTGATATCTTGTTCTGGATGATTTTTTTTTTTTTACATCTTAATATTGTTGTTTATTGGTCTATTTACTCGTGCAATGAGAGGCTAGCAGATGAATTATAGTCGTAGTATCATAAATTGGAGGTATTCAATCATACTATGCTATTAGCATTTCTATAATTCCATTTCGATAATTCTGATTTGAGAAATTATCCATGTGTGACTATGTCTCTGAGGATGGATCTACGAGAATTCGTCAATCCCAATAACAGCAAACGGATTTGATTGATCTTGTATTAAGAAAAACATTTTCTAGATCAAACACTAACGGTAATTACCTAAGTCGAATAATGCGCGTGCATGTGCACGCGTGTAAGCGTCTTTTGTAAGTATCTCATTGTCTAAAATTCCCGAGAGCGAGAACAGAGGGTGAAAGCATAATGTGACTAAGGTAATAATAAATACATAATATTGGGCTACAAAATGCATATTTTATAGCAAACGAGAAAGGCAAACTTAGTACTTTTTGAACGCTATATAGTCAAATTGACAATGTTCATAGCAATTCTAGTTGAAACATGCATAATGTGTAGGTGGAAGTTTTTGCAATTCAAGGCACACACAGAGAATGTATGCATATTATACACCCACGTTTTAAACCAAATAAACACTACAACGTTACAATCTTTCTCTCGCCTCATAATATCTCACACACTAAACACACCCAGCACACTCTCTCACAAACATAGACTTATTTAGATGTGTGGAATTACAATTCTCACACTTACACAGACTTATTCAGATAGACAACGCTTACAACAATTCTAGTTGAACCATGGACAATGTTGATGATCATAGGAGTTTATTTAAGGAAACTGCGGGTGAAACTAGTAATTTGGATCCCAAAAGCGATCAAAGCCAAACAGAAACCAATGAATGCCCACGGAGAAGCAACATACGTACGTCTCCAATATGCCATATACCTCGGCCAGAAATGCTGACTATAGTCGAATGCTCTTTGGCAGGTATCCTTGAAAAAGAACCCTGAAACGACTTCCTTGCACAGCTTGTTTAATAGATCCGAGACATCCTCGTCCGTGCCCAAGAAGTTGCGTATAACATTGGCTTTACTAAGCACTTCGACGTCCTTCTCAGAGTTAATTAACACGTCCATGAGTTTTGCGTATGACGTAATGTGCCGCAAAACCCCAGGGCGAAATTGTTCAAAAGCAATGAGGTTTCTGAGGAATGGCTCTGTGGGATCGTGTACATTGAGAGTCGGGATTTCAAATGTGGCCCTATAAAACCACCAGCGTATGCCTTTAGGTTCAGTGAACTTGACGTCCAATAGATTGTTTCCCTCAACGGATACAAACTTGACTCCTCCATATTCGAGCTCTGATGCACGAACCTTACATGTACTAAACTTCTTGGGGGCAACCGTTGCAGGATTTTCCTTATCTTCCCCTTTATTACTTGGACCGTAATGATCGTGTAGTAAATGGAGAATATGTTCGTACTCATTTTCTTTTGCAGAACCACAAACCCAAAGGATATGACAGCCGCTAGGCGAACAACAACTAGTAGTTTTCTTCTCGCTACCACTATTTTCGCCTTCTGGACTCATAATGTCGCTGAAGTACCAAACGACGTACTCCTTGAGTGACAACTTCTTTCCCCACGGGATCTGATCCACTGTGAGTTTGAACAAATCCTCAAGCACGAAGAAAGGAATCTGGTTCTCCAAGAGTATCAAGTCGCGCTTGATAATGCTGGCAAACAAAATATTATCCAAAATAGGATCTAAGTGCTTTGGTTGTTCGCCGCTGCCACTGCTGACATCCTCTCCTTCATTAGCGGGCTGTTGAACACTGTTACTCGAGGCCTGAGAAAAAAAACTTAACTAAGTGATGCCTATTATACATTTTTGTTAAAATTGGTTGAGTTTTGAGAAGAATATTTTTTGAAATATTTTTTAGATAGTGTTTCGATGGATTTTTTGGAAAAAGAAATAATTAAAGAGATGCGTAATAATTTGAGAGAGATAGAGAGAGAAATAAGAATTAATGATTGGAGAAAAGGGTATAAGTAGAGAGAGAAATGTGATTAATGATTGGTAGATGAGGGATGGGGAAAGAATTTTTTCGAAATTTTTTTTGGAAATGTAAAGTGAACACAGTGATGGTTTCCTGCTTTTCGGAATGCAAAATTACTAATCAAATTTGTATATATTATATATAAATATATATATCCAGCTTTACCTAACAAATTAGGATCATCTATTCATAATTATCCAAAAAATCCTATGTAATTATGCCAACCTAAAAAATCGTAATTAGGATAATCTATTCTAATATATGATGGGAGAACCACTTTTTGACGTAGCCACCACCATAAAGATATGTCGGGAAAGTGATTTCTGATGTTCTAATAAAAAATCAAAATTTTACCATTGATTTTATATGATTACCCGTTGGACAAATTAGTAAAAAGGGGTTCTCCACAGCGAAACGAATAATAATTGACAGAGGTTTGCCACTTCGTCATTTTCCTGGTTCTTCCTTCAGGGTATTGGCTAAGAGTTAAAAGGACCCGTCGGAAAGTTTAAACAATGGTTAAGGGGTGTTTCACTAACAAAAAATTATTTTTTTCAAACACCGAAACAGGTCATTCTCTCACAATACATCACATAAAAAATTGTGAAAACCAATTTTTTCAAAAAACCAACTTAATGGAACACCCCCTAAATATAAAAATGAAAGATAAGAGTACTCAGATTTATCTAATTGAGTTGATTTTTTATGGGGCAACTTAAAAACGTATCACCACCTTGGATTATTCGAGTGAGATTCCAAAATAAGAACCACAGATTGATCTATGCGTGATCGGCGCGTATAGTTTTTCCTATTTTCAAGTGTGATTTATAGGACATCAACAGGTTAATTGGGTTGAGATAGAGCTTGAGATTTAGAAATACTGTTGGCTGCTGAAAAAGTTAATTGGTTGTGAATCAGCAATGCTATATACACAAAAATATTATCTAGAATTTATCCAGAAAAGGAAAATGGTGGCTTAGATTAAGTTGGAAGTCAATTTGAGCCACTCATTTTCCATTTTGGGTAAATTCTAAGTTATACTTCTTGGCATTTAGCATTTCTGATTGAGAATAAGGTGGTCTCTCATGTACCACGTTGTATCGATACATCCACTAATCACTATCGGAGAAATTATTGATTCGACTCCAAATAGTAATCCCTTCATCCCATTTGGTCTTCATGTAGCACTTGTATCGATACATCCACTAATCACTATTGAAGAAATTATTGATTCGACTCCAAATAGTAATCCCTTCGTCCCATTTTGATTGTTTCAATTAGTTCTATTATACAAAATTGTTTAAATCTATAAAAATACTGTAGATTGAAAGATATTAACAATTTAAAAATTACATTGGAGACCGAACTGAACTATCAAAATGGGACGGAGGGAAATAACTATTAAGGACTAGTTGGGAGTCTTACTAATTAGTTTTAGGAGAGATGTTGAAAAAGCCGTCTAACAAGTGGTATCAGAATCAGGAGGTAATATGGTCGAGTCGCGGGAGCGTCATCATGAGGAGGGATTGTTGTGCCTGAAATGTCCTCATGAATTTGGTTGTACAATGTCACTCTCTCCGACCACTCTAAAATCAGACTTGTTTGTAATTTTTCCTTATTGATAAGCACTTATAGTTTATGTAGTAATTTATAGTTTTTGTCACTAAAACACATAAATGACATCGGCTTTTATTTTTATTTTCAATTTCGGCCATCAAAAAGCCAGAGCAGTCCCAACTCTTTCCTGCTTAGCCTAAAAAGCGTACCTTTGGGTTGCCACCGTTTCCTCCATTTGCAGTACTTTTTCCGGCTTCTTTGGGTTTTTTAACACGGTGGGTGGCGTAGAGGAGTTCAAGGATGAAGCAACCATCGAACAACATCATTTCCGACATCTGATCGTCGTTCATCGTGATTTCTGCGGCGTAATATCTCCTGGCCTTCTCCACGTACTCCTTCTTCTTCATTTTTTTCACGCATTTTTGTAGCACCTCTTGTATTCCACTGGTCAGTCGAGCAAATAGTTGATGGGTGTAATACCTTTTGACGTCTTCCATAGATTTCTCGAGGTGTTTGTCATTCCGGTGAAGCGGGCCGATGGCAATGACCCGAGGGCTGTAGGCCCATTTGTTCAGCTTACGAAGATCATCGGGCACCTTGTAAATGCAAGCCGTAGAGAACAAATCTTTGATTCTATGGTCACCATCGTTAATTTTTCCTATGATGGCATTCATGAAATTACCGAGAGCCTCTTTATGGTCATTCTTCCCTTGGCTCATTTTAGTTGAATGGAAATGTTGGTTTTTGATAAATGAAATCAAGGAAATTGTCTTGTTTTGGGGTTGTGTTTTTTCTGGGGTGAAATAGGCTTAGGATTGTTATGGGTTTGAGCGTGCAAAGAAACCCTGCTGCCATTGTCTATATATAGATGCCTCATCCATTTTCATATGTATATTAATGTTACTATTATGATTATTACTAAAATAGAATTAATTTTTTTACATATTTATAGGATGTACTCATAAGCAATAATGATGTCATTGGATAAATATAAGTGATGCTTGGATTTAGACTCATAATCTGAACACTTATTAGATTTCAAACAAGAAAATCTAGAACAACTTTCTTCGTCGTCTTTTGTTAAAAAAAAAAATTCTCTAAAGGTTACCACGTGAATCACTACACAACATTTCAAAAGGGTAGGGATAAAAATTGAATTTGATCACGTGAATCACTCCACAAGGTAACTAAAGGAAATTATTTTAGGTGCCAAGCACGCATCTCGATCGTCCTAAAGTATATTCAACGATCCAGATCTCTCTCTCTCTTTAGATCTCTCCTTAAAATCTGGGTCGTCCAAAACATTTTTGTTAGTATTTCTATTACTTTTTGGGGTTGTTGATCTGTTGTTGGTTGCACCTAGATATTGTGTTCTGTTTTGATTAATATTTAACATTTAAATATTTAAATTCTAAAACTTTGAAATTTTAAAATCTCGCTCTTTTACTTCCTGGTGCCAACGTGTATGAAATCATAATTCCGTGTCTCGTGATCAATCATGTGTACCTTACTAGCTATGGTCCATAAATACCGATGACAATATATAAGTACTTGAACATATAGAGTGATCTATTGAAATATAAGGCCGATTACTAGCCCTTGTATTAGCCCAAAACGGCAAAACCCCCTTGTCATATCATTGAGGAAGAAAATCTGTAAGAGTAAAATGGAAGTCAAGGCTCCTACCATCCACCACCTCCTTCTTTTCCTCGTCCGCCTCCTCCTCCTACTCGTATTAGCTTATTTACCGTTTGCTATGGCAAAAACGGCTCGCAACGACCTTCACAATCCAGGTGAGCTCCAACTCTGATTTTATCAATTTGGCCTTCATTGAGAACTTGAGATGTCACGACACATTTTTGTATTTATAACTTGATATTCAGCCAGATGGACGAACTAATTTGAAGATTGATTTCAGTGATTAGTATCATGGCGGTTTACAGTGTTACTAATTTGTCTTTCCAATTTATATTGGATAGTGTTCTTGTAGGACTACCTTTCTTACATTGTTTCCATTTTACACATTTCATGTTTCCGAATGCTAATTCTTGGTATCGATTCAAGTTGATAGTTGTGACTCGACTACTCGACACGATTTTCCTATCCTTAATTTTGTAGTTTTCCATTCCAAGCCCCCTTAGCATGAAAGCACAGATGGATACATAGTGATGTTTCACTGTAAGTTTCACTGAACATTTTAATTCAATTTCAGGTCCTTCTGGAGAACATGGACCTTTACCTCCAATCCAGTATGTTCGTCTTGAAGACAACACTGAAAAAGGTAACGGTATACAAGCCTTGCTTTCATTCCTTAGGTGACTTGTGATTTCAAAACATATCATTGGCACATCATTTTGGTGAAAAATTCTGATTATTATATCTTCCATTAAGAAAGGTGTTATTTGGGGTGGGCATTGTGTACAGTGACGGCTCCACCCTTATTAAAGGGTAGTCACTTGAACACTCCGAAAAAAGTCCCTTGGCATGAAAGCATTGATGGACACTGGACAGTGCTGCTTCCTGTAAGTTTCGCTAAACATTTTATTTTTCAGGTCCGTCTGGTGAAAACAATAAGGATGAAGATGATTCCGGCTTGAGTAACCTGTTTGAATTAACAGGTAGCTATACAAGAATATCGGCATAGAGTGATACAGAAAAACTTGCTTTCTTTCTTCAGGAGATGTGTGATTTCAAGAAATCATTGTGAACAAACTATTGGTGAAAAAATTCTATGAACAGATATTATTTGTGACTTCGTTTCTTGTTTATTTATGAATGCAGAAGAGCCTTCGGTTGAACAAAATAAGGTACAATCTTATGGTGTACCAGAGCTTCAGTGCCAACCATGTCCTCCCTCAGTTTTTGAATGTCCCTTAACATTGGAACCAGAGGCCTTTAAGGAGCTGAAAAACAATCTAGGACCCGTTATTCGCCAGCGATTGATGGAATTGTTGGAGAAAACGCGTATCGTTGAATCTGCATTCGAAGTGGTTCATACCATCGATATGCTGAAGCTACTCGACGAATCGAACTCCGAGTTTAATGTTGTTCGCGAACATATGCATAATGGAGCTCAGCGGCTGAGAGATACCTCTCACAAATTACTAGGGAAAAAAATGCAGCCTCAATATGTCTCCTAAAATAGAGGAGCTGCTTTGTGAACATGTTGTGCTGTCACTTCCTATGTAATAAGTCAGTGTACTGCAATCTCGATTGAATCTTGCAATTGGTGTTTGTGATCTAATTCTTCTTTCCCAAGGCTTCATTCACTTGTCAAAAAAATTGATGCAGAAAAATATTGTTGTGCCTGAGAAAATTGTAGGGCAGTGAAGTTAGTGGCGGCTCCAGGAATTTTTTATAGGGTGTTCAAAAATTACATTTACTCTATTAGCTCTACCAATCAGTCCATATATTAAAAAAAAACTTCATATATTAATGCATATAATGCGACCCAAAAAATACAAAAATACATAAAATGTAGTAATTGTACGTTTTAAACAAATTTTTATATTTTAAACAACCGAAATCAAACCGAAGCATAAATACACTAATATTTTTTGTTGGATATTACATAGTGATGACGTTTGCACGGATCTTTTTAAACATATGCTTTTGTTTTTGGAGATAAGAGTTGATTGTCGTTCTGAGAAAAGCTGCACGATAACGATACCAAAATAGAGTAGATACTTTTCTCTCTCTATTTCTCTAATATTTGTCATTAAGATTTATACCTTGTTTTGAGCTAGTATATTCGGTATTCAATTGTAAACAACCTGGATTGCAGAGTGTGTTGTTGATAGTATAGGACTTAGTGTTCAAGAAAAATTTAGATAAAATTACTACAGGTATAATATAACAATAAAATATAAAAAAATACGCATGTTCAATTGAAACCCTTCTCCTATATGGAGAGCCGCCTATGATTGGGATGTAATGTAGGTTGTACAAAGTGGATTGATTTGTGGGCTCATTTGTTGGGTGGATGTTCATTTAATTTTGCACTGGGTGTTCAATCATGTTTAGGCTAGGTGTTCAAAGGATGCACTAACCTAAAATTTATACAGATTTTTTACATGTATTCTAAAGATATTTTTTTCCTAGGGTGTTTAGTTGACAACCCACATGTACATGTGGAGCCGTCAATGAGTGAAGTGATGTATAAGAAAAGAAGTAGGAGTATATTTTTTGTTGTGCAATTTTTAAGGTCCACTATAGCTATTTTCTAACACTTGCAGTCCACATAACTTTTTCCTAACATATGTAGTCCACTCACGCATCCAAAGTATGACAACACCCGTCACTTACATGTGAAGTACGTCGCCGGCGCTGAAAAGTCGTCAGGTATCTAGAAGATGTAGTTATCTGCGCCGACAATTTTTTCAATCTGATCCCTATAGCAACTGGCCCCATATCTGGAATCAATAGATGTGGTTATCTGGGCTCACGAGATGTGGTTGTCAGCATCGACGACCTTTCCAACCTGATCCCTATAGCAACTGGCCTCATATCTGTAATCACCAGATGTGGTTATCTACAAGATGTGGTTATCTGCGTTGATGACTTTTTCAATCTGATCCCTATAACAACTTGCCCTATATCTGAAATCGCCAGATGTGGTTATCTGGGCTCAAAAGATGTGGTTATCTACGCCGGCAACTTTTTCAATATGATCCCTATAGCAACTGGCTCATATCTAGAATCACCAGATGTGGTTATCACGGCTCACAAGATGTGGTTATCTATGTCAGCGATTTTTTCAATCTAATCCCTATAATAATTTGCTCCATTTCTGAAATCATAAGATGTGGTTATCTAGGCTCACAAAATGTGGTTATTTGCGCTGGCGACTTTTCCAATATGATCCCTATAACAACTGGCCCCATATCTGAAATCACCAGATGTGGTTATCTGACAATGAGGAGCAGGACACGTCTGTGATACGAGGTACGCTTATACTATTTAGTACTTGTGTACAAGCGTTATTTGATTCTGGAGCATCGCACTCGTTCATTTCTACTGCATGTATGAAATCCCTTGGGCTAAAAATAGAATCCCTAGAAACAACTATGCGTGTCACTTCACCATTAGGAGGAAAGATCTCTGTAGGACTAGTCTGAAGGGAGTGCGAGTTAGAAGTATCCGGACTACGTCTGGCTTATGATTTACCAGTCATTGATATGGCTGATTTCGACATTATTTTGGGGATGGATTGGCAATTCGCCCATAAAGCCGTCATAGACTGCCACCGACAACTTGTAACGGCGTATTCGAAGGATGGTACTTTTTTCAAATTTAAAGGGGATAGTCAGGACTCCTCCGCAGTAATGGCACAACGGTCAAAGTGGCAGAACCAATTGTCTGGATGGTTAACATGCCTAACCCTGGCGAAGACAGACCAAATGGAGTTGGGATTACCTCACATTGTACATGAGTATGAAGACGTGTTCCTTAAAGAGCTTCCCGGACTACCACCGGATAGAGAGTTGGATTTCACAATCGAATTACAACCTGAACTGCACCAATCTCCATGGCACCTTTTCGGATGGCACCGGCTGAACTGAAAGAATTAAAGATTCAACTGCAAGAGCTATTGGACAAAGGATTCATCAGACCAAGCACATCACCATGGGGAGCACCTGCTTTGTTTGTCAAAAAGAAAGAAGGAACACTACGGTTGTGTATTGACTACCGACAACTCAATCGCGCAACAATCAAGAATCGTTATCCACTGCCTAGGATTGATGACTTGTTCGATCAATTGAGGAGAGCGACCTATTTTTCGAAGATCGATCTCCGATCTGGGTATCATCAACTGCACATTAGGGATAGCGATATCCCAATGACCGCATTCCGGACTCGGTACGGCCACTACGAGTTTGTAGTGATGCCTTTCGGTTTAACCAATGCCCCAGCTGTGTTCATGTGTCTTATGAACAAGATCTTCACGCCATACCTAGATCGATTTGTTGTGGTGTTCATTGACGATATCTTGATATACTCTCCAAATGAGCAAGAGCACGAACAACATCTGAGAGTGGTACTTCAAACACTTCGCGAAAATCAACTGTATGCTAAAGCCAGCAAGTGTGAGTTCTGGATGAAAAAGGTTACGTTCCTAGGGCACGTTGTGTCAGAGAAAGGAATCTCTGTGGACAGCAGCAAAGTGGAAGCCGTAATGGATTGGAAACGGCCAACTTCAGTCTTTGAAATCAGAAGCTTCTTGGGACTGGCAGGATATTAGAAAAGATTCATTCCTAATTTCTCCTCACTGGGAAAATCGATGACTCGGTTAACACAGAAAGGAGTCAAGTTTGAGTGGAGCGAAGCTTGTGAAAAGTCGTTCCAAGAACTCAAGAGAAGACTAACAAGTGCATCGGTACTAATTATCCCGGAAAGGAACGTGGGGTATGCGGTTTATTGTGATGCATCGAAGGAAGGTTTGGGTTGCGTTTTAATGCAGAATGGGAAGGTGATTGCCTTTGGATCACGACAAATGAAGCCCCATGAGAACAACTACCCCACGCATGATTTAGAGTTAGCCGCCGTGGTCTACGCCCTTAAGACTTGGCGCTATTATCTTTATGGGGAACAATTTGAAGTGTTTACCGACCACAAGAGCGTAAAGTATTTATTCACTCAAAAGGAGTTGAATATGAGACAAAGGAGATGGATGGAATATATGGATGACTATAGTTTCACCCTGTCTTATCATCTGGACAAAGCAAATGTCGTAGCTGATGCGTTAAGTCGAAAAACCCGAGGGTTACTTGCTAGTCTGGCCATGAGGGAGTGGAAAATGATGGAAGCAATTAATGAATTTTGACTACAGACGACGGCCAACATTGAAGGAGCATGCCTATTTGCAATGATCGCCACACCAGCACTCCACAGAGAGATTCTGTTGGTCCAGACTTTCGATCACGAGTGCGATTTCATCAGACACCGTTTGTCAATTGGGAAATAAACTACGGGATGGACCATTCATGCAGACAAGAGCCTTAGATTCAAGGACCGAATATTCGTACCAGATCTGAACACCCTCCGAGAGGCTGTTTTAAAGAAATTCCACCGTTCAAACTTCGAAGTTCATCTTGGTGGTAACAAAATGTACCAGGACCTCCGCCGACAGTGCTGGTGGGGAGGAATGAAGAATGACGTAGCCAAATATGTGTCTACATGTTTGACTTGTCAACAAGTGAAAGTCGAGCACCAGAAACCAGGGGGTACACTTCAACCTCTACCAATTCCGGGATGGAAGTGGGAGCACATAACGATGGACTTCGTCACCAGAGTCCCTTGATCCCCACAAGCTCACAACACTATCTGGGTGATCGTTGATCATTTAACCAAGTCAGCTCACTTTTTACCAGTTCGTATGAACGATACGATGGAATCCTACAGCCGACTCTACATCAACGAGATTGTCAGATTACACGGAGTGCCAGTAACAATAGTGTCAGATCAAGATCCTTGATTCACTTCAAAGTTCTGGCAGAGCCTACAAAAAGCCTTAGGGACAAATGTTCATTTGAGTACAGCTTTTCATCCTAAGACCGATGGACAGTCTGAGAGGACGATCCAAACCCTAGAAGACATGCTCCGAGCTTGCGCGCTAGATTTTAAAGGGAATTGGGAGCGCCACCTACCACTAGTTGAGTTCGCCTACAACAACAGTTATCAAGCTAGCATCGAGACGGCGCCATATGAAGCACTATATGGAAGACCTTGTCGATCACCTATCTGCTGGTCGGATGTTGGGGATCAAGCCTACTTGGTCCAGAGTTGGTCAGAGAAACAACAGAGAAAGTCAAAATCATCCGTCAAAGACTTCTAACTGCTCAGAACCGACAAAAGAGCTACTCCGACAAAAGAACAAGACCACTGTCCTTCAACGTAGGAGATCATGTGTTCCTAAAGATCAAACCTCGGCGAGGCATCATCAGATTTGGGAAGAAAGGGAAATTATCGCCACGTTACATCGGACCATTTGAGATACTAGAAAAAGGTTGGCGAAGTACCCTATCGGCTAGCACTACCACCGCAGATCGCCAAAGTCCACAATGCTTTCATGTCTCCATGTTACGCAAGTATATGGCACCAAGATCACGGAGAAAAAAGCATAAGAGGCAGGACTAACAAATTAGTCCGAGTATTGTGGAGACATCGAGGGATCGAGGAATCTACGTGGGAACGCGAGGACGCAATCCGAGCAAATTATCCACATCTGTTTCCATCTGAAGGTACGCAAAAATTCCGAGACGAAATTTTCTGCAAGGGGGGTAGGTTGTAATAATCCAAAAAATTTTAAATAAAAATTTGAATTATTTTAATTTCTAAATATGTTTAACTGACTCCAGTAGATTATTAAATTTCTAATTTTGTAGATTACTTTTAATGTCTAAATACTAAGCATATAACGTAGATATGTGTGTGTATATATATATATGTACTCTCAACGTATATAAACTATACATATACACTTGAATGTTTATGTATATATATATTTTTATTCCAATTCATTTACATCTCTGCTCCCTCCATTACCCAAATCAATTCCCCACCCTTATCCCTCCAGAATTTATTGAGCATCCACCACCCCAAATTAATTCACTGCAAACCCACCCATTCCCTTCCTCTGCCATATGCACCATTTTTTTCCTCAGAGGGTGCCCATCCCAATTACCTTCCAATAATACTACTACACTACATATATATATATATGCATACACCAATACACCCCTTTCACTCTACACTTGCCAGCTTACGAAAACAAAAATAGAGAGAGTGAGGTTCCAAAGTATTGCATTTTTTTTTCCAGTTGAATAGCTCATTTCAAGCCTATTTTTTTTTCCCGACGACCGAGTTGCACCACCTCTCGCTAATTTCACTCCTTGCACTCCGAAAAAGGTAGATACATCTTACTCTCAAATCCTAAGTATATTTAGAATATTTTGAGTTGAAATCAGGGCTTAAACTAAGCCCGAATGAAACCAAACCAAACCATGCCTCCTTACTTGAACAAATGATGCTAGTGTTTTCTGTCTCTTAAGTTTCTAATTCTCTGGATTTTTTAGGCAATTTATCTTGTCTTTATTCAAGGTACTAGTCCCATTCCCTCTCAACCATTTATATATATAAGAATAATATGTTTAATTATAATTCTTATCCCAATGTTTTATAGGTATATATATAAATATATATTTTTTATATTTTTAATTGATTAAGTTCTCACGGTCCGGTTCGGTTTATCCACGGTTCTTTTATTAAAATCTATGGACCGAACCGCGAAGCACGGTTTTCTAATTTTCAATCCGTGTCCGGACCATTAATCCACGGACCCAATCCAAAACCTATGGTTTGGTTTGGTCCGGTTCTGCATTGCTTGAAATTGAGGATGACATTTTTGCGGACGAAATCATCACTCAGGGGGTCCCAAATTGACGTCCCAAAAATTCACTCCTCGCGGTCCCATCGCCGGCGACAATCCTCCCTCCGACTAAATCGGCATCGTCTCCTCGCCGTAACAAATCTTCCGTCCTCGCCTTCCGAAATCGTCGTCCCAAATCGAGATCCATCAACGTAGGCCGTCGCCGCAACCCATTGTCGGTCACTCCTATCTCTCTCCGTTGGCGCAAACCACTGGTTTTTTTTTTTTTTTACGACTCTACATTTGGTGTATTCTGAATCTCTTTTGGATGATGAAGCTTGGCTTTCTTTTTTTTTTTTTTTTGGTACTTCGGAAAATAGATGAAGCTTGTCTTTCAATCACAATGAAGGTTATGCTAAATTTTAAGCTGGCTTTTCTCTCGGGATCTTAATTGGATGATTTTCCTTGTTTTAATGTAGTTGATGAAATACCTAGTCTCCACAGTGCCTCGACCGGAGAACAAATCTTAGTATCTGGCATTTTTTTCTTGATTTTGCTTCGTTTCAGGAATCAAACACTGGTCAAAACTGTTGTTTATTTTTTTACCATGATTACCGAAAGATATGGTGGATATACAATTTTTACTAGTGCTGCTCAAAAAAACCGGTGAACCGTGAATCCGGTTCAGACCGAACAGATCCGTACGTTTTGGATTTTAATCGTGGATTAATGGTCCAGACACAGATTCAAAAAATAAAAAACTGTGACTTGCGGTCCGGACACGGATTTTGATTTTGAAACCGTGGATTAACCAATCCGAACCGTGAGATTTTTTATTATTATAGATATACATATATATAATTTTATCACTTTTATATATATTGTTAATTTGATATTTTTATATGAAGGGGTTATATTGTTATCTCTTATAAAATCTAGGGGGTAAAATGTATTATAGAAGTGCTACTATATATACTCCTTTTAACTTTCTGACTTTTATAGATATTGTTAATTTGGTTTCTATTTCTGCTAGTGCCTTTGTTTGTGCCTTTGTGAGTGAACTGGAACTATCCATGTACTAATATAAGTTTGTAATCCTGATTGGTTTCTAACTTTCTATTTATGCTAGTGCATCTGCTAGATTGCTATTTGATTTTCTTCATGTAAGGTACGAATAGGGGCATCCAGAATAAGTTGAAAATCCGTGGATTAATATGGAACCGATCAGTGACTCGCGGTTCGGATTGGAACCAAACCGTGAGACTTTTGGATCGGACACGGATTGTATTTTCAAAAAACCGTGACTCGCGGATTTGGATTGGATTCATGCCAATCCGGACCGTGAGCACCCCTAATTTTTACCATGATCAAACTTTGGTCGCCTGTTTCATTTTATTTTTTGCCATGATTATCGAAAGATGTTTTGGATCAAACTTTGGTGGCCTTTTTTTTTTTTTTACGATGATGGACATACAATATTACCCGGGATAATTGGAGTATTGACTTTTATAATGTATTTCACCATGAAAATACATAAAATTTGGATTTGTTTTGATATTTTTACCATGATTTTTTTATCATTTTTTTTTACTTTTACCATGAAATGTACATTATTTGATTGATATGTTTTACCATGATTCAAATTCTTAATTTAACAATTATTATCATGTTTACAAGTGATTAATTTTTTTTACCATAGAAATTGTAATATGTGATATTTTTTTTAACCACGATTTGTGTTCTAAAAGAATATAATATTTACCATGTTTTTTTGCTAGTTATAAGTTTACCACATTTTCTCATTAAATTTTACCATGTTTCTTTTGTTTTTTAACCATGTTTGCCTTTTGTTTTTTACCAAAAGCTTGTGTGATGATTTTTTTACCATACCTCCTATAAGAGAGCCGCTGCGCGGGCAAACATAGATAAACGGTTTTTACAAGGACAACGTGTTATAGCATTAAATTTTTATCATATTTTCATTGGAAAACTAATTAACCATGTTATCAAACAAATTTTACCATATTTTCTGTGTCATTGTATAAAATTTTACCATGATTCAACGTCACAAGTCGTTTAGGGTATAAGTTATGAGGAGTAAGTTTTCACAATGATCGAGTTGTTAAACCAAATAATAAATATACTATGTATTTATTACTCATTCATTTTTTATCACAATGACCGTAATATATGCTATGCTAACATACTGAGTTATGCCGAAATAATGGATTGAACACACCAACTTCCAGAAACTGTTTGACTCTGCAAACCAACACCCTTGTTTGGAAGGTGACGAACAAGATGATTAAGATGGGGATGACAGGGAGAGGAATTACTATGAGAGGATTTACTTTTGTTTTTTTACCATGATTCAAGTTGTCAATTCAACAATTTTTACCATGTTTAGAAGTCATTAGACTATATTTACCATAAAAAAAAAAGAAGAAATAGGTTAATATCATACAAATGATCCATCACTCAGCGATCATGGTAACAAAATACTATGTACATAATAGAAAACATGATAAATCATGGTACAAAATACTCCAGATCCCATTATTTGTGAAGCGTCGAGGAAAATCATCCTATAATTTGAGTTCCCTCAAGAATTCAGAAAGCCCACAATTAATGTAACTGGATATTAATGCAATCCCATTATTTTAGGAAATTATATATACTCCATAATTTTCAAACTCCATAGTTTCAAATCATCCCACCTTTTCAAATATATATCCACAATTTTTGGAAATACCTTTTTATTTCAGTATATATTTCATAAGGATAAAACGGGTAAACCACAACTGGAGAGGATGAAAAAATAATTATTAATAGTGACTGGGAATAAACATACATGGTGCCCAAAAAAAGGATGATTATTTAATTACTTCATTTTCTTTTATTAATGTCAACATTTTCAAATGGATAGTCCACTACGAAACTATGTACAATTTTCAAACTCAAAAGTAACATATTTAAAAATAATAATTTTTTTATTAATATGGATCTTTTTGTGATAGATTGCTTGTTTTATTATTTTGGTAAATACATTATTTTTTTAGTTTAAAAATTGCACGTATTTTTGTAGTGAACTATCAAATTGGGATGGAGGGAGTACAATTCAAGCATGCGTACACTGAACAATGCTTGTATTGGGCAATGTACGTACTGTGCATGAGCTCGCGTGCATTGCACGCAGCCATCTCACTAGTCAGGTACTAATACAAAGTACATAAATATCCGTCATCAAAATTATGCCAACTTGGATTATCTCTTTCCTGTGAATCTGAACCGTTTATTTATTCATCATCGGGGTTTATTGGCGTCAGCGTTTTCCCAATTGCTTTCCAATTTTGGAGCTTTACTAACACATCTGTTTTTAAGCCAACCAATCTAACCAATGAAAATCAAAATTTATCCCTCGTCAAAATTATGCCGACTTGGATTATTCCAACTTTTCAACAGGAAAGAGATAATCTGAACCTTATCTCTTCTCCGAACGGTTTTTGGGGAAATTCTTCAAAGTAAATAGACGTTGAAGAAAAATTATCAGGATTCCGAAGCATGAAGCCATTATTGGTGTTTTTTAAGGGTCCACGAACGTTGGAAATATCTAACCAAAAGTTGGTCATCACTCTCTTCACTAATTTTGTCCTTTTCATCCCTTCTCGAGTTCATATCTGGATTCCATCACTAAATTAGATAAAGATCTATCATATGAATCATATGAATTGGGTATAATTTCCAAACACAACCAACCAAAAGTTGGTCATCGCCAGCATTATCTTGACATCTGTTAGAGGCCCATTGCCATTTCGGAAGCATCTACCACAAGTACTACATTTTTAGTCATTTTCATCCCTTTTTTCCTAGCTAATTGAAGGTGATCCGTTGTAGCTTATTGAGCCCAATAATTAACCAACAAATCTAGAATAAATTGTAGTCGTCCTATAGAAAAGCTACTTATTTTATTTTTTTAAGAAGCACAGTATGGATGTTGAAAATAACAAGAGAAAAAGAAAAAGAAAAAAAGTAGTACCAAATTGAGTACCAAAGTACGAAAAATTGGAAAAATATATTTCAACTACCCAGATGCTCATATTTGAATTCTAATGCTCAGATCTTGGAGAAGACAGAGATTTGAATATATCCTTTTTAGGAGTAGTAATATTCATATCCAAGAGTGGGGATTCTATGATTGGTTAGTGTAAAATTTTGTCATCAAAATTGCCTCCCTACAGGTCCATCTTTAATTGACCAACGCTGGTCAATGTCTAATAATCATGTTAGTGTAAATGTGTGCGGTTGTAGAAGATTTGTAAAAAAAAAACATTGGTTCTTCAACTCTATGGCATTAGTTTGATGGTCAAGATCTGAGACTTGGGGTTTTTCTCCCTCTGTTGGTTTGAGGTCTGAATTATGTACTATAGATCAAATCTTTTAAGTGGCTCCAAGATTAATCGAGGTATAAGTAAATTTGGCCTATATGCCTCAGTTATTAAAAAATAAAAGAGTCATTCTATTGCTGACAATAAGACAAAAAAACACACTCTAGTATATTTGTTTTTCACTTTTCTATACACTTTCTCACACTTCTATATATTTTTCACATATTTTGATACACTTCTTAAACCTTAATGACAGCCTAGTGGGTTGATTTTAGAAAACACATAAAAAAAACACATAGGTTAATTCTTCAGAAAGTAATCAATAAAAGAATTGGTCATTCCTACTAATTGAATAGTATTGAATTTTTTTCTTACAATCCTTCTTTTTTACTCAAACAATAACAGCAGTATCTATTTCTCGATAAATAAAATTAAAAACTGTGGCCTTTGTTTATACGTAAAAGTTTAGGGACCAAGTCTATATAGTATACAAAAACTTGACGGATCTGATTGCTAATGAGGAGATTGTTTTTTACTAGTAGTTTGCACTTTTCACCGCCGAAGACTTCTCGTCCTCACCTCATGTCTAATGTCATCCCCTTCATTCCCATGGCATCACTTGTCTAATGTCATCCCCTTCATTGCCAAGGGCAACAACTGTACTCCCTTTTTTCCTAACCACTTGAATCACTCCACAACACTAATAGGAGGTACATGTGACTAAATGTATTTGTTGTGGAAACTGGAAAGGTACATCTAACCACGGGATCACTCCACAACTTGAAGATGTAGTTATCAAAATTTAATGTGACAAAATGTATTTGTTGTGGAAAGGTACATCTAACCACGGAGATCGCTCCACAACATGAAGAGGTAGTTATCAAAATTAAATAGTTTGCCAAAAGATAAAATGGACATTTGCTAAAATCAAGTGGGAAGGTGATTTTAGCACCAATGAATCTGGACACCATTTCACCTTCCCACTTCATTTGCTAAAATCACCCACTTAATTTTAGCAAATGTCCATTTTATCTTTTGGAAAACCAAATGTATTTGTTGTGGAAAGGTACATCTAACCATGGGATCACTCCACAACTTGAAGAGGTAGTTATCAAAATTTAATGTGACTAAATGTATTTGTTGTGGAAAGGTACATCTAACCACGGAGATCGCTCCACAACATGAAGAGGTAGTTATCAAAATTAAATGTGACAAAATGTATTTGTTGTGGAAAGGTACATCTAACCACGGGATCACTCCACAACATGAAGATGTAGTTATCAAAATTTAATGTGACCATTTGTATGTACTACAATATGTAAAAAGTCAACAAGAGCCATGTTTATTTTCCCAAGGGAACAAATGAATAGTTTTTCGTTTGCTAAAAGCTTTTATCACCTCAAACTCCAACTCCAACTCCAATCTGCTAAAAGTACCAAGATAATTTCAACAACTTGTTTTTTTTTGCAAAAGGAGTATATGAGATAAAATTGACTTTTAACAAGTTAGCATTTAGCTTAAAGCCAATTTTCCAAAAAAGTACTAAAAACTAAGTTGCTCAAAACATGTTTCGCATTAGTGAAAAACTACTGAGTTGCAAAAAGCTAATTTTCTCCCACATACTCCTTTTGCTAAAAGCTTACTAAAATCAACTTACTGTTTTTATTTTATTTTTTATAATCAGGTGTTCAATCCAGTTTTCGCGCACTTCGACTAATCTTGGGAGACCAATCCTACCGTCCACTTGCAGAGGCCCCATTTAAAACAGACAATACTTTGTTTGGAATGGCCCCAACGGAGTTGAAAACACCTACGAGGTTTCGCACATGAAACCTCAGGAGAGAGCAAACTCCTAAATCCCTAACCTTGACCACTAGGCCAATCTCAAATGAGAGTTGGTGCTAAAAACTTTAGCAAATGGTGTTGTGATTGGCTCTAGTACTTTTATACTTTTCTCAGATATCAATGTATTTTCTATACATTGTCCTCCATTTTAAGGGCTGAGGTTAGCATTTTTCTTCACATTCTTTTTCCCTCTCTTTTTTCCTAACCACGTGAATCACTCTACAACATATTAGGGGTAGATGCAATTAAACCCTTTGTGTTCTACTAAGGTGGATTATTGACTTTTTTATGTGATGTATTATGAGAGAATAACATGTCTTGAAGAACACAATATATTGGCTTTTTAGTGTGATTTAACCATCATGCCCAGTCATTCATCATGCATCGAATTAGCTTTGTGTGGTTTAACCATCGTACTCGGTCATTCATTGCTTCCATCATTGATCGAACTAGCTATAAAAACTTTATTTGTTTGTTTGTATGATTTTATCACCTTTTTTTAACTCCCTTTTTGAAAGGGAACAAACCACATGAATTCCTCCACAAATATCAAATGGGGAGGCATTAAAATTGAAGGTGACAATTTGTACCCTATATTGGAGTCAAGATTGTGAAATTTCAATGGTTTAGCTGTAGTGGGCCAAATTTTGGGGGGAAAAAATGGTGATATATATTGATCGTAGAGTACCTTAATATTGGTAGATATCCATTCATAGATAAGCCATGAAATATGTACCCTAAATGTCATCTTCAGAAGGTAACGGATGATTGAAAAATGAAATTGTTAGTTTTAATCTTCTAGTCATATTCTATCATCAACAATCAATCTTAATTTCTTTTTAATTTAATTTTTCGGGTTACAAAAATAATAGTACCAGTACTAATATATCACACTTCAGAAAAATATTGCAAAGTAGTCAGCGTTACTAAGGTAGTAATTATGTCGGCAGATCAAGTGGAAGAGCAATTCAATATACAATAACTAAAATATAAAAGTACAATTAGACACTCACACTCTCTGGTTAATTAGTTTAGTTTTTTCCCTGCAATTTCGTAACCTATTATTGTGATGGCATCTGGTACTATTTTTCTTGAGTGACTGACTTCATCGACAAAGGAAATTCCAATTACTGATGGCAGACAAATTGCGGTAACACAAGCCATCCCAAGTCCGAACATCCTTCTATGTTTTATGTTTTGGTTAAGACAGATGAGACATAGTTTCAATGGCGGCTCCAGGAATTTTTTTAAGGGTGTTCAAAAATTCTTATGCTCTACTACCTCTATAAACCAAAACAAAATATAGATAAAAAAAAAAAAATCTTATTAATATCAACAATGCCACCAATAAACTTCAACGGATAAAGTATATTACAATTGCTCTCGACGAGTTTTCATACTTTGAAACCGTTGCATAATAGCCTTTTCATGTCAGCAGTCGGTCGCACCAGAGAAAAAAGTTTTTTTTTTGCTCAATACCAAAGAAGTCGAAAACAGACTTTTGTCTGCGTATGCTTTTAGCCCTTTCCCCCATGCCTTTTCTATTTGAGCCTTAGTTTTTTGGGTTTCAATTTGAATTGAACTTCGGCTTTTTTATTGGCCGAAGTGTTCAATAGTTGGGTTTTTTTATTGGGCAAGATGTTCAATTTAGTTTGGATAGAGAGTTCAACATTGGATTGCCTACCGTTCAAAAAAACATTGGATTGCCTAAGAAATTCTGCATGCATTCTCAGATTAATTTTTTGGGAAAATTATCGAAATGGTCCCTGTAGTTTCACCCGAGCCTCGATTTAGTCCCTCTAGTTTCAATTGCACTCCAACGAACCATGTAGTTTCAATTTTGATCGAATTGAGTCCAAACGTTAACTTCCGTTAGCAGATTAGACGGAAAACCCAATTTGGGGATTATTTGAGGGTCAAACTCGTCTTTTCACCCACCCTTCTTCTTCTCCAATTTGTAACCCTAACCCTAACCCTAAATCAAATCCAATCTTTTTCCTTTCTTTTGCAAAAGGCTTAATTATTGGGAATTAATAGCAAACCAATTCAAGGGAAATGATTTTGGGAATTAATAGAACAAAAAAAGGCTTAATTATTGGCTCCTTTCAAACCAATCTCCTTGAAGATTGACGACTACAGAGTACCGATCCTCCATAGCCTCTCTCCTCGCCCTCTTACAATACACCGAGTACCAACCCTCCCTCTCGACCTCCACCTCCTCCCTTCTCTCCACCGCCACCGACGTCTCCAATCCTCCACCCCAACCAGACATCACCGAAATATCGAGCCTCGCCGTCCTCTTCCTCTTTAAAACCGTCGGTGAGGTGGACCCCACGCCGACATCCCAACAAGCCCTGTTCAGTCCACTCGGAGGCCGGAACCTCAACGGGGACGACGAGAGGGAAGAAGAAGAGGGGGAGTGGTTTCGGGTGAGGGATGATTTGTCAGGAGAAGATGAGGATGAGAGAGAGGATTTACAGAAGAGGGAGGACGGAACCCTGGACGGAGAGAACACGGGGGAGTTCGAGATTGCGACGGTACAAGACATTTTTTTTTTCTTTTTAATTACCCAAATTGGTAAATTGTGATTGAAGACATTTTTTGCAAAGGAAAGGAAAAGATTGGATTTGATTTAGGGTTAGAGTTAAATCGAGGAAGAAGAAGGGTGGGTGAAAAGACGAGTTTGACCCTCAAAAAATCCCCAAATTGGGTTTTCCGTCTAATCTGCTAACGGAAGTTAATGTTTGGACTCAATTCGACCAAAATTGAAACTATAGGGACTAAATCGAGACTCGGGTGAAACTACAGGGACCATTTCAATAATTTTCCTTTATTTTTCTTTGGGTGGTCATGTGACCATCCATGCATACAAGTGTAGCCGCCCCTACATTCTTTGACGGTTAGAGTATATTGATCTTTTTTAGGATCACCTCCAAGTTCAAATCCTAACTCCGCCCGTACTGTGTGAGTAATATTGAATGCGACAATTTAAAAAATTGGAAATCCGAGTAATATGAATGCAGTTTTGCTTACGTATCAGTTTTTATGGTAATGTTTCCACATCGTGTTGTGATTGGCACTAATGCCTTTATAAACAGAGAAATATTGTCTGCACAGATCTGTGACAGATATTGTCCACATATCATTTTGTGGGCCCATATGGGGTGCCACACAAATTATTTGAACCGGCCATTAATTGTAAAATATTTTTTTCAAGTGGTTTTCTTTCAAGAATTAACTGATTTGAATAATTGCAGATGCGTATAATCAACCATTCAATTTTTTGTACGAATACCAAGGCTTTATTTGAAACATAGAGAAAACTAAAGACGAAAAAAGAAGAAGACAATAATTGGTTTGAAAAGAGAGTGCGAACAAAACAGGAAAATAAAGTTTTTAGCCCAAGGTCTGAGGTTTGAAACTTCTTACATGTGCACTATATGTTAGTAACTTTTTAGGGTCAGTCCACATATACGAAGCTGTATTCTAGCTTTGCTCAAGTTTCAATTGAGCTCCCTACAAGTGGACAGTGGCATTGAATCCCGTGATTAATCAATGTGCAAATAAGTTGGCCTATATATCTCAATTATAAAGAAAACACACATACACTCTTCAAAAATTAGTCAATAAAAGAATTAGTTGTTCGAACTAATTCAATAGTATTGAAAGTTGTTCGAACTAATTGAATTAGTATTGAAAGGTTTCCTTACAGTCCTTTTCTACTTGAACAACAACAGCTAGCAGTATCGATTTGCCGATTGCCATCTAAAATTAGAAACTGTGGCCTTTGTTTATAAACGGAAGATTAGGGACCAAGTCTATAGTATACAAAAACTTGATGGATCTGATTGCTAATAAGGAGGAGATTGCTGTTTACGTACGTTTAACCGCCGAAGACTTTTCGTCCTCACCTCTTGGGTGAGGTCATCGACTCCTCATTTCCATGGCGTCACTTGTGTAATGTCACCACCTTCATTGCCATATGATGATTCGAATCAGCTAAAACATGCTACATCGTTTGTCTTTTAAATTATTTTTTATAATTGGATATTGCTAAGCTCTCTCCCCATCAAGTGAGGGAGAATATTATACATATAATATAATAATGACAAATAAGTTTGAATATCAATACATATTTCACACACATTGATAAATTTTTACAGATATCAACACATTTTTTCTCGAATATCAATGTACTTTCACATTATCCTCCGTTCTAAGGGCTCTGATCAAGGTTGTTATTTTTTTCTTTTCAAATTCTTTCCTTTTTATATCTATGGTCAATCTATTGACTGTTTACTGGGCTAATAATAAATCAAGAACAAGACAAAAAAATAACACACACAATCCAATTACTTTTTTTAATTTTCTATACACTTTTCATATGTTTCGATACACTTTTTTTAATTTAACAACAGATCAATAGGCTTGTTGAGAACATGTGTGAAAGATTGGAGTCCCACACTGGATAAACAGAAAAATAGTGGGACCTTTATATACTATTAGATGACTCACCACTTACAAGGTTTAGCCTTTTAAGTGGATATGGCTCATTCAACGTATATTGGGTCCTTGTGATGTGGTGGACTCTGTGCATACTCTCCAACGGATTGGGCCTACGCGCACACAAGAAGAACCTCAAGTGGATCAGACTCCTAACAAGGCTGATTTTAGATTTTTTTTTTCTTTTTTCTAACCACGTAAATCACTCCATAACTGGGACAGATAATTATTAAATTTTTCGCGTATAGGGTCAAGGAAGGGGAGAATTGAAAACAAGGGTTAGGGTAGACATCACCCCTCCCCGATACCGCTCCGAAATTTTTTTATACATCATTTTACCCTTACAACTAGAATCTCACATTGCATTTGTGTGTATTTCTTTTGTCTTTTTCTGTATTTTCTGTAAGCCTAGTGAACTTTCAATAGCAGGACCATTTTTGAAAGGTCTAACGGAGGCATTAAAATTTAAGGTGACCATTTGTACCCTGCTATAATGTGAAATAAGGTGGCATTAAAACTAAAGTGGACCATTTGCACCTTACTATTGGAGCTAGATTGTAAAATTTCAATGGTTTAGTTGTTCTAGCGGGCCAAGTTTTGAGGTGATGTATACTTACAGCTGTCTTGATAGATCAAGAGTGATGTGATTCGTAGATATCCATTTAATTTAAAAATAACCTGTAAAATATGTACCATACAAATGTCATCACAAAGAATGAATCTTATCAAATTAATACAGAAATATATGATTTGAATTCTTTTCCCTTTCAACAACCCTAAGTTTGTCGTTGCCAACATGTTTAATGCCATCCAGTAAAAGTGACGCGGGCCTGGAAGAACATGGTTCAAATTTTGGTAGTCCTTTTGTTTCATTTTTCTAGAAAAATAATAACTGATGGTGAGTCATCCTATAATTAATATACCTTGCCAGCAAATTGAAGGTGACCCTTTTTGGGGATGATGATGAAGTCATAAGAAGCTTCTCTGATGAAAGCCAATGATGTTGTGTTTTCAGTTGTGGTGGTTCTTTGGGCGGGAATTTTTTTGTTTTGGGCTTTTGGATGTCCTTATTTTTGGGGGCTTTTTTGGGGGTTTTTATTTGGAGAGGTTTTGGTTGGTTTATTTGGGGGTTTTGGTTGGTTTCTTGCCAGCCTCAGGTTATTTTTTTCCCTTCGGTTCTTAGCGGGTGGCGTCTTCGGTGTGAGAGGACTTCCTTGTGGCAGGCTCTTTCTCTTCCTTGATGCCCCTTGCCTATGATCCTTTTAATCTTTGTAATTTGTTTCCAAAGATTAATAAAATCTTTTGCCTTTCAAAAAAAAAGAAGGTGACCCTTTGTATTAAAAAATATATCAAATGTAAAATACAATAACTAGGTACTCTTTAAAAAAAATATATGAAAAACTAAAAGTTGCTCGTTGCGTTACCTCAACCATGTAGCAGAATGGAATATGATGACGCCGCCCCGATAGAGAAGGGTTTTTTTTTTCTATTTTTTTGGGAAATTGGTAGGGGCAGGGTGATTAATATATCTTTTATGTCTAGGCTCTTTTTCAGTAACTATCCTATAAGTCTCGTTGTTTTGCAATTTGTTTAATTTCCCACCATTGACCAATATAGGACTGTTCAGCCCCCTTAAAGGATTGAACTATTCTGTCTAGAACATCTTTGGGTCTTTTTGGATGATTGGAACTGTAATATCTAAGACCTCGTTGAAAATATTAGGAACGAAAAAATTCATGATAATTGGATAACGCTTAATATATTTTTGGGACTCATTTATCTCCAGAAAAAATGGGCTTAAAAAATATTGCAATTGTGGATAAAATCATTTCTAGAGATAAATCCGTCTAGAGAACACATAAAACAATATTTGATTAATACAAATTTTGGTGAGCTTAATTTTTCGACGATGTCAAAATATTAACGGGCAGTCAATAATGTCCCGTTTGGATGGTGTATGGTTTTGGGGGATAAGGGGTATTAAATTGTACGTTGCGTTACTTAAGGTGGACCCATATTTATGTGAAATTTTAAAAGTAAATTAAAATCTTCGCGCACGCGCGTTTGTGTGTGTGTTAGGGGGTGTTACGCAGCGTGCTGTGCGGCACTCAACACGTTTGCACCGGTGTCGGTCTGATGACCGGGGACGTCCATCGCGTAGAGTTCCTCGAGAACTATAAGTGTACCAAAAATCAACTCGATCGGATAACGTTAAGTGCGTGATGAGAACACATAAAACTTGAAAAAAATTGGAACACGTATGAAAGGTCTAGCCACATGAATCACTCCTAGTGAACTTTAATCGGATATCATTAAGTGCATGACCGGATATCGTTAATTGCATTTGTGTGTATTTCTTTTGTCTTTTTCTGTATTTCCTATAAGCCTAGTGAACTATCAATAGCAGGACCATTTTTAAAAGGTCTAATCACATGAATCACTTCTCAGATGTCAAATGGGGAGGCATTAAAATTGAAGGTGACCATTTGTACCCTGCTATAATGTGAAATTAGGTGGCATTAAAACTGAAGGTGACCATTTGCACCTTACTATTGGAGCTAGATTTTGAAATTTCAATGGTTTAGTTGTTCTAGCGGGCCAAGTTTTGAGGTGATGTATACTTACACCTGTCTTGATAGATCAAGAGTGATGTGAGTCGTAGATATCCATTTAATTTAAAGATAACCTGTAAAATATGTACCATACAAATGTCATCACAAAGAATGAATCTTATCAAATTAATACAGAAATATATGATTTGAATTCTTTTCCCTTCTAACAACCCTAAGCTTGTCCTTGGCAACATGTTTATTGCCATCCAGTAAAAGTGACGCGGGCCTGGAAGAACATTGTTCAAATTTTGGTTGTCCTTTTGTTTCGTTTTTCTGGAAAAATAATAACTGATGGTGAGCCATCCTATAATAAATATTCCTTAATTGCCAACAAATTGAAGGTGACCCTTTGTAATTTTATTGGGCTTCATACTTTAACATGGTCAAAGATTTTATATACGAGGAGGCCACCACCTGAACAAAAAAGATTTTGAAATTTTAAGATTCGATAATCTAAAGCGTTAAATGCATGTATTCAAAAAATATCAAATGTAAAATACAATAACTAGGTACTCTTTAAAAAAAAAAAAGATGAAAAAGTAAAAGGTGCACGTTGCGTTACCTCAACCATGTAGCAGAATGGAATGTGATGACGCCGCCCCATTAGAGTAGGGTTTTTTTTTCTATTTTTTTGGGTAATGGGTAGGGGCAGGGTGATTAATATATCTTTTATGTCTAGGCTTTTTTTTCAGTAACTATCCTATAAGTCTCGTTGTTTTGCAATTCCTTTAATTTCCCACCAATGACCAATATAGGACTCTTCAACCCCCTTAAAGGATTGAACTATTCTGTCTAGAACATTTTTGGGTCTTTTTGGATGATTGGAACTGTAATATCTTAGACCTCGTTGAAAATATTAGGCACGAAAAATTTCATGATAATTGGATAACGCTTAATATATTTTTGGGACTCATTTATCTCCAGAAAAATGGGCTTAAAAAATATTGCAATTGTGGATAAAATCGTTTCTAGAGATTAATCCGTCTAGAGAACACATAAAACAATGTTTGATTAATAAAATTTTGGTGAGCTTAATTTCTCGACGATGTCAAAATATTAACGGGCAGTCAATAATGTCCCGTTTGGATGGTGTATGGTTTTGGGGGATAAGCGGTATTAAATTGTACGTTGCGTTATTTAAGGTGGACCCATATTTATGTGAAATTTAAAAAGTAAATTAAAATCTCCGCGCACGCGCGTCTGTGTGTCTGTTGTGCGGCACTTGGCACGTTTGCACCGGTGCCGGTCCGATGATCGGGGACGTCCATCGCGTAGAGCTCCTCGAGTACTATAAGTGTATCAAATATCAACTCGATCGGATAACGTTAAGTGCGTGATGAGAACACATAAAGCTTGAAAAAAATTGGAACACATATGAAAGGTCTAACCACTTGAATCACACCTAGTGAACTTTAATCGGATATCATTAAGTGCATGACCGGATATCGTTAATTGCATTTGTGTGTATTTCTTTTGTCTTTTTCTGTATTTCCTATAAGCCAAGTGAACTATCAATAGCAGGACCATTTTTGAAAGGTCTAATCACATGAATCACTCGTCAGATGTCAAATGGGGAGGCATTAAAATTGAGGGTGACCATTTTTACCCTGCTATAATGTGAAATAAGGTGGCATTAAAACTGAAGGTGACCATTTGCACCTTACTATTGGAGCTAGATTTTGAAATTACAATGGTTTAGTTGTTCTAGCGGGCAAAGTTTTGAGGTGATGTATACTTTCACCTGTCTTGATAGATCAAGAGCGATGTGAGTCGTAGATATCCATTTAATTTAAAGATAACCTGTAAAATATGTACCATACAAATGTCATCACAAAGAATGAATCTTATCAAATTAATACAGAAATATATGACTTGAATTCTTTTCCCTTTTAACAACCCTAAGTTTGTCGTTGCCAACATGTTTAATGCCATCCAGTAAAAGTGACGCGGGCCTGGAAGAACATGGTTCAAATTTTGGTTGTCCTTTTGTTTCCTTTTTCTAGAAAAATAATAACTGATGGTGAGCCATTCTATAATAAATATACCTTAATTGCCAGCAAATTGAAGGTGACCCTTTGTAATTTTATTGGGCTTCATACTTTAACATGGTCAAAGATTTTATATACAAGGTGGCCACCACCTGAACAAAAAAGATTTTGAAATTTTAAGATTCGATAACCTAAAGCGTTAAATGCATGTATTCAAAAAAATATCAAATGTAAAATACAATAACTAGGTACTCTTTAAAAAAAAAAAGATGAAAAAGTAAAAGGTGCTCGTTGCGTTACCTCAACCATGTAGCAGAATGGAATGTGATGACGCCGCCCCGTTAGTTTAGGGGTTTTTTTTTCTATTTTTTTGGGTAATGGGTAGGGGCAGAGTGATTAATATATCTTTTATGTCTAGGCTTTTTTTTTTCAGTAACTATCCTATAAGTCTCGTTGGTTTGCAATTCGTTTAATTTCCCACCAATGACCAATATAGGACTCTTCAGCCCCCTTAAAAGATTGAACTATTCTGTCTAGAACATTTTTGGGTCTTTTTGGATGATTGAAACTGTAATATGTTAGACCTCGTTGAAAATATTAGGCACGAAAAAATTCATGATAAATGGATAACGCTTAATATATTTTTGGGACTCATTTATCTCCAGGAAAATGGGCTTAAAAAATATTGCAATTGTGGATAAAATCGTTTCTAGAGATTAATCCGTCTAGAGAACACATAAAACAATATTTGATTAATACAAATTTTGGTGAGCTTAATTTCTCGACGATGTCAAAATATTAACGGGCAGTCAATAATGTCATGTTTGGAAGGTGTATTGTTTTGGGGGATACAGGGTAATAAATTGTAGGTTGCGTTATTTAAGGTGGACCCATATTGATGTGAAATTTAAAAGGTAAATTAAAATCTCCGCGCACGCGCGTTTGTGTGAGTGTTCAGGGGGGGTGCGCAGCTTGCACTCGGCACGTTTGCACCGGTGTCGGTCCAATGATCGGGGGCGTCCATCGCGTAGAGCTCGTCGAGGACTATAAGTGTATCAAATATCAACTCGATCGGATAACGTTAAGTGCGTGATGAGAACACATAAAACTTGAAAAAAATTGTAACACGTATGAAAGGTCTAACCACATGAATCACTCCTAGTGAACTTTAATCGGATATTCCTTAAGTGCATGACTGGATATCGTTAATTGCATTTGTATGTATTTCTTTTGACTTTTCTGTATTTCCTATAAGCCAAGTGAACTATCAATAGCAGGACCATTTTTGAAAGGTCTAATCACATGAATCACTCCTCAGATGTCAAATGGGGAGGCATTAAAATTGAAGGTGACCATTTGTACCCTGCTATAATGTGAAATAAGGTGGCATTAAAACTGAAGGTGACCATTTGCACCTTACTATTGGAGCTAGATTTTGAAATTTCAATGGTTTAGTTGTTCTAGGGGGCCAAGTTTTGAGGTGATGTATACTTACACCTGTCTTGATAGATCAAGAGTGATGTGAGTCGTAGATATCCATTTAATTTAAAGATAACCTGTAAAATATGTACCATACAAATGTCATCACAAAGAATGAATCTTATCAAATTAATACAGAAATATATGATTTGAATTCTTTTCCCTTCTAAAAACCCTAAGCTTGTCCTTGGCAACATGTTTATTGCCATCCAGTAAAAGTGACGCGGGCCTGGAAGAACATTGTTCAAATTTTGGTTGTCCTTTTGTTTCGTTTTTCTAGAAAAATAATAACTGATGGTGAGCCATCCTGTAATAAATATTCCTTAATTGCCAACAAATTGAAGGTGACCCTTTGTAATTTTATTGGGCTTCATACTTTAACATGGTCAAAGATTTTATATACGAGGAGGCCACCACTTGAACAAAAAAGATTTTGAAATTTTAAGATTCGATAATCTAAAGCGTTAAATGCATGTATTCAAAAAAATATCAAATGTAAAATACAATAACTAGGTACTCTTTAAAAAAAAAAAAAAGATGAAAAAGTAAAAGGTGCTCGTTGCGTTACCTCAACCATGTAGCAGAATGGAATGTCATGACACCGCCCTGTTAGAGTAGGGTTTTTTTTTCTATTTTTTTGGGTAACGGGTAGGTGCAGGGTGATTAATATATCTTTTATATCTAGGCTTCTTTTTGCATTAACTATCCTATAAGTCTCGATGTTTTGCAATTCGTTTAATTTACCACCAATGACCAATGTAGGACTCTTCAGCCCCCTTAAAGGATTGAACTATTCTGTCTAGAACATTTTTGGGTCTTTTTGGATGATTGGAACTGTAATATGTTAGACCTCGTTGAAAATATTAGGCACGAAAAATTCATGATAATTGGATAACGCTTAATATATTTTTGGGACTCATTTATCTCCAGAAAAATGGGCTTAAAAAATATTGCAATTGTGGATAAAATAATTTCTAGAGATAAATCCGTCTAGAGAACACATAAAACAATATTTGATTAATACAAATTTTGGTGAGCTTAATTTCTCGACGATGTCAAAATATTAACGGGCAATCAATAATGTCCTGTTTGGAAGGTGTGTGGTTTTATGGGATAAGGGGTAATAAAATGTAGGTTGCGTTATTTAAGGTGGACCCATATTGGTGTGAAATTTAAAAAGTAAATTCAAAATCTCCGCGCGCGCGCGTGTATGTATTGTGTGTGTGTGTGTGTGTGTGTGGGGGGGGGGGGGCGCGGCGTGGCTGTGCGGCACTCGGCACGTTTGCACCAGTGTCGGTCCGATGATCGGGGACGTCCATCGCGTAGAGCTCCTCGAGTACTCTAAGTGTACCAAAAATCAACTCGATCGGATAACGTTAAGTGCGTGATGAGAACACATAAAACTTGAAAAAAAATTGGAACACGTATGAAAGGTCTAGCCACATGAATCACTCCTAGTGAACTTTAATCGGATATCATTAAGTGCATGACCGGATATCGTTAATTGCATTTGTGTGTATTTCTTTTGTCTTTTTCTGTATTTCCTATAAGCCTAGTGAACTATCAATAGCAGAACCATTTTTAAAAGGTCTAATCACATGAATCACTTCTCAGATGTCAAATGGGGAGGCATTAAAATTGAAGGTGACCATTTTTAACCTGCTATAATGTGAAATAAGGTGGCATTAAAACTGAAGGTGACCATTTGCACCTTACTGTTGGAGCTAGATTTTGAAATTTCAATGGTTTAGTTATTCTAGCGGGCCAAGTTTTGAGGTGATGTATACTTACACCTGTCTTGATAGATCAAGAGTGATGTGAGTCGTAGATATCCATTTAATTTAAAGATAACCTGTAAAATATGTACCATACAAATGTCATCACAAATAATGAATCTTATCAAATTAATACAGAAATATATGATTTGAATTCTTTTCCCTTTTAACAACCCTAAGTTTGTCGTTGCCAACATGTTTAATGCCATCTAGTAAAAGTGACGCGGGCCTGGAAGAACATGGTTCAAATTTTTGTTGTCCTTTTGTTTCGTTTTTCTAGAAAAATAATAACTTATGGTGAGCCATCCTATAATAAATATACCTTAATTGCCAGCAAATTGAAGGTGACCCTTTGTAATTTTATTGGGCTGCATACTTTATCATGGTCAAAGATTTTATATACGAGGAGGCCACCACCTGAACAAAAAAGATTTTGAAATTTTAAGATTCGATAATCTAAAGCGTTAAATGCATGTATTCAAAAAATATCAAATGTAAAATACAATAACTAGGTACTCTTTAAAAAAAAAAAGATGAAAAAGTAAAAGGTGCTCGTTGCGTTACCTCAACCATGTAGCAGAATGGAATGTGATGACGCCGCCCCATTAGAGTAGGGTTTTTTTTTCTATTTTTTTGGGTAATGGGTAGGGGCAGGGTGATTAATATATCTTTTATGTCTAGGCTTTTTTTTCAGTAACTATCCTATAAGTCTCGTTGTTTTGCAATTCCTTTAATTTCCCACCAATGACCAATATAGGACTCTTCAGCCCCCTTAAAGGTTTGAACTATTCTGTCTAGAACATTTTTGGGTCTTTTTGGATGATTGGAACTGTAATATCTTAGACCTCGTTGAAAATATTAGGCACGAAAAATTTCATGATAATTGGATAACGCTTAATATATTTTTGGGACTCATTTATCTCCAGAAAAATGGGCTTAAAAAATATTGCAATTGTGGATAAAATCGTTTCTAGATATTAATCCGCCTAGAGAACACATAAAACAATGTTTGATTAATAAAATTTTGGTGAGCTTAATTTCTCGACGATGTCAAAATATTAACGGGCAGTCAATAATGTCCCGTTTGGATGGTGTATGGTTTTGGGGGATAAGCGGTATTAAATTGTACGTTGCGTTATTTAAGGTGGACCCATATTTATGTGAAATTTAAAAAGTAAATTAAAATCTCCGCGCACGCGCCTCTGTGTGTGTGTTGTGCGGCACTCGGCACGTTTGCACCGGTGTCGGTCCGATGATCGGGGACGTCCATCGCGTAGAGCTCCTCGAGTACTATAAGTGTATCAAATATCAACTCGATCGGATAACGTTAAGTGCGTGATGAGAACACATAAAGCTTGAAAAAAATTGGAACACATATGAAAGGTCTAACCACTTGAATCACACCTAGTGAACTTTAATCGGATATCATTAAGTGCATGACCGGATATCGTTAATTGCATTTGTGTGTATTTCTTTTGTCTTTTTCTGTATTTCCTATAAGCCAAGTGAACTATCAATAGCAGGACCATTTTTGAAAGGTCTAATCACATGAATCACTCCTCAGATATCAAATGGGGAGGCATTAAAATTGAGGGTGACCATTTTTACCCTGCTATAATGTGAAATAAGGTGGCATTAAAACTGAAGGTGACCATTTGCACCTTACTATTGGAGCTAGATTTTGAAATTACAATGGTTTAGTTGTTCTAGCGGGCCAAGTTTTGAGGTGATGTATACTTTCACCTGTCTTGATAGATCAAGAGCGATGTGAGTCGTAGATATCCATTTAATTTAAAGATAACCTGCAAAATATGTACCATACAAATGTCATCACAAAGAATGAATCTTATCAAATTAATACAGAAATATATGACTTGAATTCTTTTCCCTTTTAACAACCCTAAGTTTGTCGTTGCCAACATGTTTAATGCCATCCAGTAAAAGTGACGCGGGCCTGGAAGAACATGGTTCAAATTTTGGTTGTCCTTTTGTTTCCTTTTTCTAGAAAAATAATAACTGATGGTGAGCCATCCTATAATAAATATACCTTAATTGCCAGCAAATTGAAGGTGACCCTTTGTAATTTTATTGGGCTTCATACTTTAACATGGTCAAAGATTTTATATACAAGGTGGCCACCACCTGAACAAAAAAGATTTTGAAATTTTAAGATTCGATAACCTAAAGCGTTAAATGCATGTATTCAAAAAAATATCAAATGTAAAATACAATAACTAGGTACTCTTTAAAAAAAAAAAGATGAAAAAGTAAAAGGTGCTCGTTGCGTTACCTCAACCATGTAGCAGAATGGAATGTGATGACGCCGCCCCGTTAGTTTAGGGGTTTTTTTTTCTATTTTTTTGGGTAATGGGTAGGGGCAGAGTGATTAATATATCTTTTATGTCTAGGCTTTTTTTTTCAGTAACTATCCTATAAGTCTCGTTGTTTTGCAATTCGTTTAATTTCCCACCAATGACCAATATAGGACTCTTCAGCCCCCTTAAAAGATTGAACTATTCTGTCTAGAACATTTTTGGGTCTTTTTGGATGATTGAAACTGTAATATGTTAGACCTCGTTGAAAATATTAGGCACGAAAAAATTCATGATAAATGGATAACGCTTAATATATTTTTGGGACTCATTTATCTCCAGGAAAATGGGCTTAAAAAATATTGCAATTGTGGATAAAATCGTTTCTAGAGATTAATCCGTCTAGAGAACACATAAAACAATATTTGATTAATACAAATTTTGGTGAGCTTAATTTCTCGACGATGTCAAAATATTAACGGGCAGTCAATAATGTCATGTTTGGAAGGTGTATTGTTTTGGGGGATACAGGGTAATAAATTGTAGGTTGCGTTATTTAAGGTGGACCCATATTGATGTGAAATTTAAAAGGTAAATTAAAATCTCCGCGCACGCGCGTTTGTGTGAGTGTTCAGGGGGGGTGCCCAGCTTGCACTCGGCACGTTTGCACCGGTGTCGGTCCGATGATCGGGGACGTCCATCGCGTAGAGCTCGTCGAGGACTATAAGTGTATCAAATATCAACTCGATCGGATAACGTTAAGTGCGTGATGAGAACACATAAAACTTGAAAAAAATTGTAACACGTATGAAAGGTCTAACCACATGAATCACTCCTAGTGAACTTTAATCGGATATTCCTTAAGTGCATGACTGGATATCGTTAATTGCATTTGTGTGTATTTCTTTTGTCTTTTCTGTATTTCCTATAAGCCAAGTGAACTATCAATAGCAGGACCATTTTTGAAAGGTCTAATCACATGAATCACTCCTCAGATGTCAAATGGGGAGGCATTAAAATTGAAGGTGACCATTTGTACCCTGCTATAATGTGAAATAAGGTGGCATTAAAACTGAAGGTGACCATTTGCACCTTACTATTGGAGCTAGATTTTGAAATTTCAATGGTTTAGTTGTTCTAGGGGGCCAAGTTTTGAGGTGATGTATACTTACACCTGTCTTGATAGATCAAGAATGATGTGAGTTGTAGATATCCATTTAATTTAAAGATAACCTGTAAAATATGTACCATAGAAATGTCATCGCAAAGAATGAATCTTATAAAATTAATACAGAAATATATGATTTGAATTCTTTTCCCTGTTAACAACCCCAAGTTTGTCGTTGCCAACATGTTTAATGCCATCCAGTAAAAGTGACGCGGGCCTGGAAGAACATGGTTCAAATTTTGGTTGTCCTTTTGTTTCGTTTTTCTAGAAAAATAATAACTGATGGTGAGCCATCCTATAATAAATATACCTTAATTGCCAGCAAATTGAAGGTGACCCTTTGTAATTTTATTGGGCTTCATACTTTAACATGGTCAAAGATTTTATTTACGAGGAGGCCACCACCTGAACAAAAAAGATTTTGAAATTTTAAGATTCGATAATCTAAAGCGTTAAATGCATGTATTCAAAAAAATATCAAATGTAAAATACAATAACTAGGTACTCTTTAAAAAAAAAAGATGAAAAAGTAAAAGGTGCTCGTTGCGTTACCTCAACCATGTAGCAGAATGGAATGTGATGACGCCGCCCTGTTAGAGTAAGGTTTTTTTTTCTATTTTTTTGGGTAATGGGTAGGGGCAGGGTGATTAATATATCTTTTATATCTAGGCTTCTTTTTGCATTAACTATCCTATAAGTCTCGTTGTTTTGCAATTCGTTTAATTTACCACCAATGACCAATGTAGGACTCTTCAGCCCCCTTAAAGGATTGAACTATTCTGTCTAGAACATTTTTGGATCTTTTTGGATGATTGGAACTGTAATATGTTAGACCTCGTTGAAAATATTAGGCACGAAAAAATTCAAGATAATTGGATAAATATGTTTTTGGGACTCATTTATCTCCAGAAAAATGGGCTTAAAAAATATTGCAATTGTGCTTAAAATCATTTCTACAGATAAATCCGTCTAGAGAACACATAAAACAATATTTGATTAATAAAAATTTTGGTGAGCTTAATTTCTCGGCGATGTCAAAATATTAACGGGCAGTCAATAATTTCCCGTTTGGATGGTGTACGGTTTTGGCGGTAAGTGGTATTAAATTGTAGGTTGCGTTATTTATGGTGGACCCATATTGATGTGATATTTAAAAAGTAAATTAAAATCTCTGCGCGCGTGTGTGTGTGTGTGTGTGTGTGGGGGGTGGGGGGTTGCAAAAGCGTCTTTGTGCGACACTCGGCACGGTTGCACGGGTGTCGGTCCGATAATCGGAGACGTCCATCGCGTAGAGCTCGTCAGGTACTATAAGTATACCAAAAATCAACTCGATCGGATAACGTTAAGTGCGTGATGAGAACACGTAAAACTTGAAAAAAATTGGAACACGTATGAAAGGTCTAACCACTTGAATCACTCCAAGTGAACTTTAATCGGATATCATTAAGTGCGTGACCGGAAATCGTTAATTGCATTTGTGTGTATTTTTTTTGTCTTTTTCTTTATTTCCTGTAAGCCTAGTGAACTTTCAATAGCAGGACCATTTTTGAAAGGTCTAACCACATGAATCACTCCTCAGATGTCAAATGGGGAGGGATTAAAATTGAAGGTGACCATTTGTACACTGCTATAATGTGAAATAAGGAGGCATTAAAACTGAAGGTGACCATTTGGACCTTACTATTGGAGCTAGATTGTGAAATTTCAATGGTTTAGTTGTTCTAGCGGGCCAAGTTTTGAGGTGATGTATACTTACACCTGTCTTGATAGATAAAGAGTGATGTAATTCGTAGATATCCATTTAATTTAAAGATAACCTGTAAAATATGTACCATACAAATGTCATCACAGATAATGAATCTTATCAAATTAATACCGAAATATATGATTTGAATTCTTTTCACTTTTAACAACCCTAAGTTTGTCGTTGCCAACATGTTTAATGCCATCCAGTAAAAGTGAGGCGGGCCTTGAAGAACATGGTTCAAATTTTGGTAGTCCTTTTGTTTCATTTTTCTACAAAAATAATAACTGATGGTGAGCCATCCTATAATAAACTTACCTTGCCAGCAAATTGAAGGTGACCCTCTCTAATTTTATTGGGCTTCATAATTTCACATGATCGAGGACGGAACGAGGATTTCATATACGAGGAGGCCACAGGTCTCCACCTGAACAAAATTTTAAGATTCAGTAATCTATAGCATTTAAATGTTTAAATGTTTAAAAAATATCCAATGTAAAATACAATACCTAGGTACTCTTAAAAAATATATATATATAAAAGAAATAGTTGCTCATTGCATTATGATTTAATCGGAAATAATTTTCACACCAATTTCCTTCTCGATGAAAATATCAACCAAAGGTATTTTAAAACACGAGAGAGGCTTGTGTGATTAATCCAGGCCTTTACTTTCTCATTTTTTTATTTAGGGGGGCCACCATGTAAAGTTAATGTATTAAAAGTAAAAAAAATAATGCTGTGGAGATTTTCAACTGGGGGGTGGCTTAGGCCCCCATTAGCCAACCACTGATTTCGTCATTGCACATGATAATTAACCAATTATACTCAAATTTTAAGAGTGATTTGGTGAAATACCTTGGTTAACCTCTTCTTGATTGGTTGAAATACTTTGGTTAACCTCTCCTCTATACTTCGTCTGAACTTCAATTAATTTGTGAGACTTGAGTCCGTATTAGTGATTCAGAAGATTCATCTTGTCGCCATTAAAGAGAATAACACCTTATTTTTGTAGGAAATCAATTTAAAAGGGCATGGATGTACTCATATGACAAGTAGGGGTGCACATACCTCGGGCCAGGATGGGTTCGGGCCGGGCTTATACTAGATACTAACGAGATTTGTACATGTTCAAGCCCGGCCCATTAAGAATCATGCTTCATTTTATATTCCCAAACGCAGTCCAATTAAAGTTTTATTTCTCATAGCCGCCCAACAAGCCCATTTATTTTATAATACGTGATATCGCAAACATAAATAAATCAACTACAACGATCATAAATTAGAATTTACATCTGGGAATACTTAATTTTTTGTTCTTACAATACTATTAAAAACAAACCCATAAAATATTACAGTTCTAATAATTAAATTGTCTCTCAAAATGCAATAAAAGTGTTCAAAAAGTGAAACTCTCGACCTTTCATAAAGCTTGACATGCAAAAAAAATTTATATTCGGGCTGGGCCGGGCTCGGGTTGGGCCTTGAGGATTTTTCCAAACCCATTCCATTAATTAATCGGGCTTAAAATATCAACCCGGCCCAACCCTATAGGCCTAAATATATATCCCAAACCCTAAAAAATTCGGGTTGGGTGGGCCACCGGGCCGGTGTGCACCCCTAATGACAAGCCCCAGGCCATTAGCCCGTAATTTATTTATTTTTTTTCTCTAAAAGTTCAAGTTGATCCTTCATTATTTTATGTAGTATAATAAATATGATAGTGAACGTAAGGTGTTTCTTCATGTAAGAAATAATAAGTACATGAATAGAAAATTTGCAAGCCCCAAAACTCAAGGGTGGAGCCAGGAATTTGGAGTAGTGGAGTCAATAATCAGAAACATACTTTATCTTACTCTTATTTGCTAATTTAATAGCTACATACACACTACTTGGTTGACAGCCCTTTGGGAAGTGTTAACACGCTAATATTTCTCCACATTCATGAAATACGCATAGAGGTTTACAAATTTGTATTTGTAATACTATAAGAAAATGCAATTGCAAATTTTAACTTCTTTAGCATTCAATGGGAATTATCGACGTGTATTGACTAGTTAGCACAATTCTAATGCTAGGAGGAGGGCAAGTTTATAATTTTAGTGAGTTTGCTACATATTTTGGACAATTTCATTAAAATTGTGGGGTTAGAGTACTCCTAAAATACACTAGAATTATGCTAGAATTAATAGGTTAATGTGAAAGTCAGTGGGGTCAAGTGATCACCCCACTGACCATATGTGGCTCCGCCCATGCCAAAACTCATACCTCTCCCTACATGTTACTATAAAGGTGATCTTCCTTTACTGCATCAAGGCCCAAGACCAATCTTCAAATGGGCCACAGGATTCACAAGAAGGAATCAATTACTTGGAATAATTTCTCTTTTTTTAACATCAATTACTTGGACTTGAAATGAGGATCCATTCTTTTAATACTCTGTCGCTCTAGAGCCGTGGCCCATAAACATATCGCTGATGTTGAAAACAAGCCCATAAACATACTTGACTCCATTTCACTTTTGGCCCAGTTGTTTCAACCTCAATTCAAGACCGAAGGAAGGCCATATAAATAATTCTGTGAGACGTTCAAAAGATAATAAGGTCCAACATATGAGACGGAGGGAGTATCTTATTTTGGAAAAGT
>JADGMU010001029.1:0-30000 GCA_016920895.1 Vaccinium myrtillus
GAGGCCAATCCCAATTTTTTCCAATGGTAGAGGCAGAACAAGGAAAAGACAATGGCGTAGCCGTTCTAAGATTACTTTAAACTTTAAACAATGATGTCCGGTATTTTCAAACCCATTTTTTTTTTTATAACCTGATGTCACGCTAGCTTACGCGCATCTCGACAAATTCCAAGGCCCTAGAGGTAATAACCGTGCATAATTCTCAGTGGTCCCAAGAGTTTGCTAGCAAGGAATTTTTCAAACATCATACATTATGTTTCTTCCATTTCCCACATAATGAGAACCAAAACTAGGGATGACAATGGGTCGGTTCGGTTCGGTTATTGACATATCCGAACCCATTACCTGAAACTAGATGGGTACCCAGAATGAGTAGGGGAAATTGAAATCATAACTGAACCAATCGGGGATCGGTTCGGTTTGGGTACTCCCCGTTAAATTAGCTAGGAAAAAAATAATTATAAATGAATTCAAATATGAAAATCAGTTAAACTGCAAATGCTAGAGATCCGTCAATTAAAAAGGTATGTAGATATGCATCTATAGATGTTTTAAATGCAAAACTAATATAAATTTAAGTAGAAATTCAATGCATTGAAGCTATACACAGGCAAAACTTCTACATATGAAGGGTAATTTTATAATTACACATGTCTGGTTCGGTTCGGTTCGGTTCGATTTGATTTGATTCGGGGAATAGTTCGGTTATCAACTCAAACTAGAATCGAACTGAACCCGTTCGGTTATCTCACATCCCATACCATACCCGCACCCACGGGGAATATTTCGGTTGTGTTTCCGGGGAAAAAACCGGTTACGGCTCCGGTAGGACCGGTACCCATTGGTTCTGTCCAGATTGCCATCCCTAACCAAAAGAGCTCGCCCAAAACGCAAAGCTTTTTTGGTTCTTATTTATCTGCAAACTTGTAGATTTGCGTCTTGTTTCATAGATTATATGAGCTGTCTTTGGTTATGTGGGGCATCTAAGCTATGTGTTGGACATTCGGAGCTGGACTAACAACTGATCAAGTGTTTTAAATTTCGTGCTGTTTTAATTTGGTTAATGCAGTGTTTGATTACAAACATGGGTATCACGATGTGGCGATTGTGAACGAAGCTGCATACGACAGTTGTAATATTAATAAAGCCCCGGCTAACGCCACGGTTTATTACTCCGGCCATGATCGCATCAAGCTTGTCAAGGGAATGAACTACTTCATCTGCACTTTCACGGGGCATTGTCAAGCTGGAATGAAGATTGCTGCCATGGCAATGTAGCCACAGAGAGTAGTTTGAATGAGCAGTACTATGTAATAATGATACGGGAGAACATTCTTTACACCGGCGGTGTAAACTAAAGTTTGTCTCTAAATCGATTGCATTGCGCCATTTGTCCAAACAGTGTTCCAATCGATTTGGTATTCTATGTTATGGTTATCGTGTTTGAAGGAATGTTGCTAATTGCTATACCTTACTGCTGTTTTGTTTAAAGAGGGATCAAATTCAGTATGACATTTTCTCTAGTTATAGGTAGATCGGGTTTAGCTGCCATTACCATGCTCGGCCCTGGCCTGATTTGGGTAAAGGATGAGGAGGGGTATAACTTTTGGACCGGGATGACTAATCCCGGATCCACTCCCGTCCCCATCCATGGTTTGGGAAGGTTTGGGGGTGGATGAGTTATGCCCCTCCATTTTTTGTGCCCCTTAATAACACTTCTCTTCTCTAGTTCCTTACTAGACCGTCAGAGTGTCTTCCCTGGCCAAATTCCGGCCATGTTGGGTGCTAACGACGGGTGATACTTGTGCAGGTATACCCTAGAGACCTACATTCGTCGCTCACGGTGGAAAGAGAGCAGTTCAACAGGATCATCTAGAAAACTGAACGTACACCACACTACTCCTATTTTATTCTCCCAAAACTCACTCCGCATCCAATCGGGGCCTATGGGATTGGAAAGTCAATTCACAACAATGGAAAGTAAAGTCACAAAATTTTGTAACTAGTGACATACTACATCACATCGTGATAGTTAATGTGATTATTTTTTAGGTAGTTGATCAAATTGCGCGATCTTAATTCAGCCACCTTAAGACATAATGGATTGAATTCACGTCATTTGTCGCCCTAATACAATCAAATTAAGAGTCTATGTTGGTGATTAAGTCACGTACGTTACTCATTTCAACACCCTAATCAACTATTAGTGGTTTTGGCCGACCGTCGTTGCAACTATAGTTGACTATTATTCCATATTGGTCAATTCAAATCGTTTGATCAATTGGCTGAATCAAATTAATCGGTCCACTTTAGTTGATTGTATCGATCACCGATCATTATCGAACATCATTACTGTTAATTGTTACACTTGAAAATGATGTCATATAGATCGATTCAAAATAATCTGATGAATTGATTAAACTCTTAATCAAATTAGCCAATAGGTCGCAGTCAATTATAATAATTTACTCATCTATATCCCTGCAACATTAATTAATTAATTGAGTAATCTTTATTACTCCCTCCGTCCCTTTTTAAGTGTTGACATTTTCATTTTGGGCTGTCCCTTAATAAGTGTGTGTTTTGAAAAGTTAATGGGTAAAAGTTTGTAGAATTATCATTTTGCCCTTTTGAAAAGTAAGTGGGTAAAAAGTTAATGGGTAAGGGTGAAGGATAATTTTGGAAAGTAGAGGTAAAAGTTGATGTGGAAAGTGAAAAAGTGGATGTGAAAGGTGTAATGATGATATTTTTTTAATAAGTTGGATTTACGAAACAACACATTTAAAAAGGGACGGAGGGAGTAATAACCACAAACAATCATCCACATTTAGTTTATTTAGCATCTCGGTCGAATCAAACAAGTAATCTGGGTGTTTCACTAACAAAAAACTGTTTTTTCCAAACACCGAGACATGTCATTCTCTCACAGCACATCACATCACATAAAAAACCGAGAAAAATCAATTTTTTTTAAAAACTGGGTTAGTGGAACACCCCCTTAATCCAATTGAATAGTCGAGTTTCATTAATTCTTAACCTTAATTCAATTGAAAAGTCGAATAGTATGTCTACAAATTATCAAGAAATTTGTGCTAAAAAAAAAAAAAAATCAAACTCGAGATTTATAGACTATAGTAACTTTAAGTTATTACGCCGACATGCCAATATCACCCACGACACCTCGAGCTACAGTTATGGGTCATAGGATTTATTATTGACCATTGAAAAGCCTTTTACCTTTATGACTCTGGCCATTTCCCATTTCTCACATACGGTGTAGTTAAACGGACCCCACAGTTTTCTCATTGGTAGGACCCAGGACCTGGGGTTGCTGCTGTGCAGCCCCTGCACAACAGCGTATATTGTGCACTTTATGGCGCGGCTGCGCCGAAATTTTTTCGTCGATCGGAGACGTTCACTGCGTAGAGCTAGTCGAGTACTACAAGTGTACCAAAAATTAACTCGATCGGATATGGTTAAGTGCCTCATCGGAACACAAATACCTTGAAAAAAATAGAACACAAATGAACACAAACACTGGAACAAAACCGTTGAACCTATGTTTTTTCAAGTTATTTGTGTTCTGATGAGGCACTTTAACCATATCCGACCGAGTTGATTTTTGGTATACTTGTAGTACTCGACGAGCTCTACGCGGTGAACGTCTCCGATCGTTAAAAAATTCTGGGGCGGCCGCACCATGGGGTGCACAGCACGTTGCTGTGCAGGGGGCTGCACAGCAGCAACCCCAGGTCCCATAAGGCCCATTTCATCTGTTTACAAATCAAGAGTGTTACATGCACATAAAAACTATCCAGAAAATAACCAGAATTTGAAAATTAATGGCTCAAATTCACTTGGGAGTAATCTAAGCCACTCATTTTCAAACTGGATAATTTTTCTTGGAAACGGCTACAATACACACCCTTTATTTGGGTGTGTATCATACACACCCCTATAAAAGTTACGAATTTTTTGTAAAAGTTACGAATTTTTTATAAAAGTTACGAATTTTTTATAAAAGTTACGAATTTTTTTATAAAAGTTACGAGACACACCAAAATGTTACAAATCATATTGCTGAAAAGTTACGAAAAACTAAAAAATGTTACGATTGCCGATGAGGTAGCACAATCTGGACCATACAATAGGTGCATATGGTACACACAAACAATAGGTGTGTATTGTAGTCATTTCCATTTTTCTTTAGGGAAATGCTTCAATACACACCCCCATTTTAGGACGTATAATATGCACCCAACGAAGAGCTCAGATTGTGCCAAATCAACAAAATGTGACCTGAAGAACAGGTCATGTAACAGGTCATCGTATCTAACCACAAGCATTCATAAGCTGAACCACAAAATTCATAAAGCAATTCATAACCTATTTTTATGGGTCATAACCCATTCATAAGAATGCCACAACGCTCATAAACAAAACCACAAATATTCATAAGAAAAAGCAAACGAACCACAAATCCTCATAAATAGCGATTCATAAGTCACAAAGAAAATAAGCTTTTAAAAAAAGAAAATAAGTTTTAAAAAATTTTAAGTGATTAATAAATTTTGAATCGAAATTCAATCATGAAAAAAAATGTATACCACACATATTCATTGCCTTTTATCTAATAAAGATTTTGAAAAAAAAAATATCAATTTCTTTGGGTGAAATATATATATTTTTGGTTAGTGAATCATTGAATTGTATCAAGGTTAAAAAAAAAAAATGAAGCCATGAACAAAAAATAAAAAATAAAACGTTATAATTTTTTTTTTTTTGAGAGAGAGATAGTTGGAAAAAAATTTAAAAAAAAAACAAATTGTTTTTTAAAAAACATGGGTTAAAAAAAGTTACGACAAGGTTCCGCACAAATATATTCAGATGAACAATCAAGAGCTTTAATATGATAGCTTTTGTTGATTAAATCAATCACGGAAAGTTACATATCGATCGGATTTCGAAAACCCCTTGATTGGGGTATGAATGTGTTATTTAGATGAATTTTACAAGAGAGTTATTATCCGATTAAATGTAAGTTGCAACACGATGAACTTAATTGTTTGTACAAATGATGTACTATGTAATGTGTGAAAGTTAGACAGTTCTGATCGGAGGGAAAAAACTTTGGTGGTGCTGTTATGGTTTAGAATAAGACTTTCAGGCCTCGGGGGGCATTAAACATGGTCCGATATCATGGCTATTGATATCCGATGATCTCCAAAATTGGTTTCAATGATGGAATCAACGAGGCGTGAAATCCTAACGGTTCAGATCGACCATTATAAATTATGAGTCGGTAACGACCTTTGAAATCTATACGTTGAATATAGTTGGTTAGAAACTAAGTCTTGTGTTATAGTTTAATGAACGTTAGCCACACGATCGCAATACAATGATGACGATCCACACTGATAGGTGCCGGAAAGCACCCATTGAACCTCGTTAACTTATACTCTGTTAGGCGAATTAGGTTGTTATTTGATTAGCATTTGTTGGTTAATGGTGTTACAGGTGCCGAGTGCCCAACGACGTGGAAACATGCTTTGGAGGGGTCTAGAAGCGTCGAGGAAGCAAAGAGGAGCAAACGGGGACCAAATGGCAAAATTTTGGTACCATGGTCCGGACCACCCTTTTCCCCGTCCGGACCATGGTTGCTGCGAGCTTCAGAGAACCTTCTGCATTGGTAGTCCGGACCACGGGAAACCCCGTCCGGACCATGGCGACGGGAATGTGCGTTTTGACTTATTTTTGTGTAATTTGAGGGCCCTTGGTATAAATAGGATAACCTAACATTGTTTTAGGGTTCCCAACTTTAGAGAGTGGCTACTTTTTTGAGAGAAACACTTTGTTCTTCGCGTTCTTCATGCGTTCTTCGAATCAAAGCTCGTGGATCATCACCATGTCCGACTAAACCCCTTTTCTAGGGGGAGGATGAAGTTCTTCACCAAGTAACCTTGCTTTTCTGCGTAGATTATGGTTATTATTCGGATCGGATTACATGTTAAGAACTCAATTTCATATGATCAATGGGATTATGATTTTATTCTTCCAATCTGTTGTGTATTTGTATTCATGTGCTCAAATACCGTAATCATGTAATTATTTTCAATGGTGCGGTTGGAGTTCTGAGATGGATTATGCTCGTAAGACGGATCGTGCCGCGATAGTGAGACGGTCCGTGCTATGGGATAGTCCATGCCTTTTAACAACCGCTATATCTTCTTGACGATTATCGTTAGGGTTTGCAAACCCTAACGATAATCCTTTGCGATTCGAGTATTAATCATATCTATGTGATGCTTGGTTATGCGGTATGAACGGATTCTAAACCCTAGATCTTTTTCCCAAACAGTTTCATCTTTTTAATTATTGTGCTCTTCAGTTTAATTATTCCACAAACAATCAAACCAATCTTTTTCCTGAATTGAACTAAAAGCTAATTGGAATTAACGCAACTCAGCCATTTGTCTCCATGGATCGACACTCGGACTTAACCGCTATTCTTCTGAGTAGTAGTTAATTCTAAGTTCTTATAAATATAATTTTGACTCGGCACGACACGATCAAATTTTGTATCATTTTGTTTCTCTAGGTGTTTTATTACATCTCACCAAATTTTGGGTCAATATGATTATAAAAGCCCCTTCATCGGGAGGTTCGGGACGTGAGAATCATTAGTAAGAAAAAATCCGTTAACTCCGATCGAACATGTAGAGATAATTAATTTACTTAATTTTTGACACAAATGAGATAATCCCTCCTAGGAAAAAAATAGACAGTTCCGATTTTCTAAAAAAACTCGAAAGGCCATCGAGTGATGTATCGTAACTTTACGAGAATTTTCCATGCATGTTAATGCAATGCACTGCACACACACAATCACACACACTATTTAACCATTGAAAATACTTTTGACAGCTACACCACTGTAGTGCCCAGCTTCAGTATAGTAACCCTAAATATGGAATATGGAGTATTATACTTCTCCAAAAGGACGTCGACTTATTACTTGGTTCCTAATGGCTTTACCTCTATACATGTACTCCCTCCGTCCCAATTTTATAGTCCCTCGTTCTATCCTAACCGGATAAAAAAACGATTATATCTTTCAATCGGTAATACATTTTATATGCAATATGGATCTTGTTTGATAGATCTTGATTTAATCTAACAAACAAAGTGTTCAAAATCACCTAAAACATTGTAGATTATAAGATATAACACTTTGAAAAACAATAATCGAACAACAATAAATCAGAAGGTATGTCATCTCCACCTCTATTGTTTGCCCATTATCCAATGTTTGTTGATGTTATACCATGGAATGGGGATTCGGGCTAGACACTACATGGGTGTAGTGCTGGATCACAGCCGTTCATCTTAACAATTAATGGTCTAAATTATTAGTAGGTTGTTTCAGGGAAGAGCATTATTGTCCGGGGAAGAGTTTTTTAACAAAATTTAACCATTGAAAATACTTTTGACAGCTACACCACTATAGTGCCCAGCTTCAGTATAGTAACCCTAAATATGGAATATGGAGTATTATACTTCTCCAAAAGGACGTCAACTTATTACTTGGTTCATAACGGCTTTACCTCTATACATGTACTCCCTCCGTCCCAATTTTATAGTCCCTCGTTCTATCCTAACCGGATAAAAAAACGATTATATCTTTCAATCGGGAATACATTTTATATGCAATATGGATCTTGATTGATAGATCTTGATTTAATCCAATGAACAAAGTGTTCAAAATCACCTAAAACATTGTAGATTATAAGATATAACACTTTGAAAAACAATAATCGAACAACAATAAATCAGAAGGTATGTCATCTCCACCTCTACTGTTTGCCCATTATCCAATGTTTGTTGATGTTATACCATGGAATGGGGATTCGGGCTAGACACTACATGGGTGTAGTGCTGGATCACACTGCCTGCGTTCATCTTAACAATTAATTACTATCTCATTGCTATTTTTTTTTAACTATCCTATGACATTCACTGTTCAACAAACATTAGTTACCCTCTACTCAAATTCTATATATATAGTCTCCACCTTCACAATTCAATTTTTAGGATGACAAAAAAAAAAACCAAGATGAACAATTTAAATAAACAATCCACCAATAGTTATCAAAGAGACACATACCATCAATTAATAATCTCTATAGAGGGTTGAAAAATATAATAGTTGTTGTCCACTAGATTCACGGAGTCTCAAATCATACTAAATAGATACCGACTTCGATAGTTTAAGGACCGAATGGGTTTACTTTATAAATTGAACACAAAATAGATAGAAATTAATTAGTTGAGGGGGTTAAAAGAACAAATTAATCTTCTTTGAAACGTGATATGATTGTTTTAAGAAAGAAAAAAATTATTGGGTGTTCCTGGGGCTTGGTTATTTGGTGTCCTAACATCTAATCCATCGCATATTTATGTGGGTCCGAAAATGGTTGGGATTGATTTAACCTAAAGAATTAAGGGCCCAATTTGATTTTAAGTGACGGGTGGATAAATTTTGCGCACGCCAACAATTGGCGCGAAAAAATGGCTGATTATATACCCCATCCCTCAATGCACGATTTCCACTTTTCTCTCCCTCTCTCTCTCTCTCTCAAAACATGTACAGCACGATTTCCCCTTCTCTCTCTCCCGCTTACTCTCTCTCTCTCTCTCTCTCTCTTTCAAAAACACATACAGATAACATTCAACTGATTTTCCGGGCAGCGAAACACAAAAAAACGATACTGTTAGCACTGACATGGAATCGAGGAGCCGTTGCAATCCACTCGCAATATAGAAGGCAAATCTGTGTTACCTCATTTCAGAAGGGCAGTAAGTTATAATTTTTTTTTCAAATTCATTAGTTCAATCCCCATGTTTAATTTTGGGCTCGAAATTTGTAGCATTCGAAGCACTTTGCGCAATGTTTTCTTCCAACAGGTATTGTTTGTACGAGTAAGTCATTGCTCATTTGCAATGTTTTCCTCCAACAGGTATTGTTTGTAAGAAAGATCAAGAAGAGTGCACAACTAACTCCAAATGAGTGATCAAAAGAACAAGGAATTGGATCCCAACCGTCGTCCTACCCCCTCCATTTTTTGTTTACAAGTACTCTTTGTAACACTTGTTTTATAGATTGTTAGTTTATTTTGTTTGCTGGTGGAACTGATTTTGATGCCGTTTTTTCATTCTATACGTAGCCGCCAAGAATACGAACAACTTCATGAACTGGAAATAAAAATAAACACTGAGGTTCACTCATAACCCAAAGACTTATTTTTATCAGTTTTCCCCCTTACTCAATTATTTGTTAAGCAATATGGACTTCAATGTAGGCAAAGAGACAAATTGGGGGGGCAATGGAAGGCCCTCACTAGTGAAGAGCAACAGCCTTTCAAAGACATGGCAAGGATGGAATCCAGTGAGAAAGCAAAAAACAAAGCTTTACCTCCAGTGAAACCTAGAAAGGTAAAAGAAAATCCATCAGTTCTACACTAGCAATTTTTTTTCCCAATATTTTTCTTATAATATGTTTCTTGGATATGTTATGTTCAGGATTACTTTCAAGTGCGAATCACTTTACCGACACTTGTTAACATAATGAAGAGATTTAACGACAAACAACGTGAGGCTATTATGTACATTGGGTTAGGTGGTCTATTGGAGTTAAGATGTACTCAACAAGCTCATGTCCTTTATCCATGGTTGGTTGATAAGTTTGATACCAATCATCGTTCTTTGCATGTTCATGGGAAAGAACTTACCCTTACAACAAGAGATGTTCATCTGCTATTGGGAATAAAAGATGAAGGCAAATGCGTGGAGGCGAAAGGGCCGATAGAAGGATTTGCACACTTATGTGCAGATCTAGGAGTGGAAAATGGTGTTATTAAATTGAGTTTCTTGAGAGACTATCTTCAGTATACTGATGACGACGGCGATGAATTCAAGAGAAAATTTGTGTTGTTCATATTGGGCTCATTTCTATGTCCAACCACGATGCCTGCTATTGTGCAGTCATGGGTCCACGTTGTAAGGGATATCGAGGGCATGAAGGATTACAATTGGGCAAAGCTAACTCTCGATTGCCTAGTTGAAGGCATTCGCAATTGCAAAACAAACGGTCATTTGAAGGCAAATGGATGCTTGTTTCTTTTGGCGGTACGGAAAAAAATTATACCTACATTCACTTCTCATTCGTCTTCATTTTAAAAAAAATAAAGTTTGATACTTAATTTTATCATGTTGTGATGTAGTTATTTTACTTGGACCGTGTCACCCCAGTTGGTAGTCACGATGTTCGTCATCCTTCTACTCCTTGCTTGGCATACTGGGAAGATGCAAAAATCAAGCAAACGTTGAAACTCTTCGAAGCTTCCGGAGGTTATGAAAACCAAAAGGTATAATTTTTCTAGATTTTTCCCCAATGTTTCTCATTCAGCCCACTTATGACGCTTTGCGTAAGTATCTACCACCCAATTGTTGTTCTCAATACCATACTTTTCCACCACTTTAGCCCAAGCATTGTCAAACACATCCGTCTCACAATCCATTTTCGATAACCGCTTGAAATCCTCTTGAAATTCAGGTATGTGGACATTGGTTGCAGCATTTCGTTGTAGATGCCACATACACAAACGATGCTTGCAACTCGGAAAAATAGTTTCAATTGCTTGACGCATTGCCTTGTCTCCGTCGGTTAGTACAGAGATGGGCCTTTTACCATCCATGGCCTCCATAAGGGTTTGCAGCACCCATAAGTATGTTTCCACCTTCTCATTGGCCAGTAATGCGCAACCAAATATGGTCGTCAAATAATGATTACTCACACCAGCTAGAATGACAAATGGCTTCTATGCATTAGTCCTATAGGTCGTGTCGAAGGCCAATACATCACCAAACGCGGCATAGTCCCTTCGAGACCTTGAATCAGCCCAGAACAATTTATCCAACCGGTTCTCACCATCAACATCGTACTTGTAGAAAAAGTATGGGTCCTCAGCAGCTTTAGAAAAGAAGTACCCCAAAGCACCCTCGGCATCACCGTCCCTCAGTTCTATTCTACGCTCAGCTTGAATAAGGTTGTGCAAATCTTTACGAATAAATCCCACATTCGCTGGACCACCGCATTGATTGGACATAAAATCCATGATTTGGCTTGTCTTCATACCCACATCACGCATAGCCCTTGTCTGGGCTTTGTTGGCACTTGTCACTAACCTATGTGACCATAGGAAAGGGACACAGTGTGGTGATGCCAGGGGATGATTGTGTTCATTGTCAAAGTGTGTCACCACATATTTTCCCATTCCCCGATCATATCGCACGCGAAATAGTGCTCCACAACCAACTCTAGTTTCTGCCCTGGGTCTTCTCTTTCGTTTCGCATTGTCATAGTACTTACTTGCCCTTGCCCCCTGCTTGGAACATACCCACTTCCTACTCATTACCACATTGTCCCCGCACATTTTTCTTCTATCTTTCCTTATGCTAAACCCACTCACTTTGGCAAATAAGTTGTAAAATGTATGTGCATCATCCTCCGAATCAAATTTCATTTGAAAAATCTCAGCGCGTAAATTGTCGTGGACTTGTGAGTTCAACCGTTTTTTTTCCCCATCAACACCATCAGCCTCACCCGTGTCCATGGGGTTAAAAGTTTCAAAATCGGCCTCATTTTTCACTTCCTGTCCTTCACCTTCAACATTGCTAACTTTCTTTCTCGATGGAGAATGCACTCGTTCCATAAAACCTACAATATTGCAAATAGAGTTAAAGGAGAAAATGAATAGGGTTCCCATGCATTATAATGTGTAACAATGAGGCAGTCACAAAGGTGTCATCGACCAATGATTGTTCTTAAGTTAAGGTTGAACTTCAAAAAAAAAAAAAGAAAAAAAAAAGACATCATATGCAAATGTAATCCTCAAATGCCCGTGTAATTTACCAAAGCACATCACTTGCAATTGTTAAACAATGGAAAAGCTTTTGGTGGTTGAAACAGCGGACAGAGTCCTCTCTCTCTCTCTCTCTCTCATATTACAAATATGTATACACATGTCTATATAATAATGTGACACTGTATATCTGCTATTTGATTATATGCTAGACATTGATTCTGGGACCTCTGGTAGTCGACAAACGAGACTTGTTCTTGATCATTCTTTGTTTTCCCTTAAAATTTCCATATTGTATTATTGAACTAGAATTTCCAGATAGACTTAGATTCTTGTACAGGTTCCTTAATTAGGTAAGAGCTGAATCATTTGTTAGGTGGTCTTCTTTAAGGGGGATGATGCAATGTGGAGCAAACAAAAGTGACAGAAATTAGCTTTTTATCACAGCAACTAAAGGCCATAAATCATAGTAGAAATTCTACTCTAAGTTGAAGTTTGACTAAAAACAGAAATTAGGTGATTAAATACTCATGTTTTTTTAATGCACTACAGCATCACGCAATTCTTTTTATGTGTTTTCAGCGCTCAATCCAGATAAGTGGATTGAATTTAAACTACAAGACAGAGCAAAAGGCAGCCACAATGCTCACTTATTCAGGTTATCCTCCTGTCTTGTTCATTGTTAGCCAAGACAAGTCAGTAACATTTACTTGTTCCAAGTACAAAACATCATCACAGAGTTGACGGATGTAACAACCCCCCTCCTCTTGCTATTTCAATAGCATACCACTCCCATCTCTACGATATTCAATCTAAATCACAAAGGCAAAGGTGCTTTCACTATGCTTCAAGAGTATATTATCGTAATAAAATTGCTATGAAAAAAGTGAAGTATGAAGAGTCACCAAACATCCAAGATAGAACCACCAAATTTGAAGAGAAAAGTAAGATGATACAGCTATTGAGAGGAAGCTAGTGATCACTGATCATATATGCAAAACTCAATCGAATATCTTTGGGACATCTATTCTAATCTATAAAGGGGAGCACCACTTTGGTGTCCTCTTTTGAGAGATTGTGTATACATTTTTTTCCAAATATGACCCGTAATAACCGAACTAGAGAGAAGTACAACAACTACAAGGGTAGAAAAGACAACACGTGTACTTCAATCGCATAACCACGTTACTTTGTAATCGTAAGGGTAAAAGAAAACTCCATGTGTAATAGCAGCGCCAACAATCTCCACCATTTCGGATTATAAAAATGTCCACCATTTCCCCTTCAATCCATACAACCACCGGACATCGGTAAAGATGGCACAAAAACGGCAACCCAATTTGCGTAAATTTACGAAGCTACTTTCAATTTCCTTAGACGAAGAAGAATCCACCAAATCCCTTCCAATCTACTTTAAGCACTTTTCAAATTCACATGCTTTTTGTTGTACTAGAGGTCAGAGCACACTCAAATATGCGTGTGTAAGTCGAATAGACAAAATAAGGTAGATTTAGGGTATGTTTTATGGTAAGATTATTTTGTCTACATTCGACTTGCACACGCATCGAGTGTGCCCGGCCCCTCTAGTATACCTTAATTCCCTCCAAATACAGTGTTCTTAAAAAATGCGCCCAAGCCCCCAAAGTTGAATAGACACACTAAAACCTAACAATCAGAGACTCATAAGACCAAATTGATACCTGTTGTCTTGTTTGTTGGTGATGATCCATTAACTTGTGTTTTACATTCCATATTATACACATTAAATGTTTGCAATTGTCTCAATTACTTTGGCATTGCATCTCTTACATTGACACTGTTTTACTTCTAGGCCCGTGCGCTTGAGGATGCTAGAAAATTCAATTTAAAGGCAATTTAGAAGAAATTGATACAATGTAAGATATAGGAGACAACACCAATTGGTGTTGACTAAAATCAAGTTTACAAGCACCACTACTCATATTGACTATATGTCCGTAGATTCAAACTTCATTTCGAATTGAAAAGAACAGGGCATTAGTAAAACGTACAGGAAATGAAAATATAATATAATCATAATTAAGAACACGTAAAATGAAGATTCTTACTGGTAATGATGGTTCGGTGAGAAGCGGATTGCGGTTGTGCTAAGTTTTTATTCAATCTTCATTAATCGAAGCCAACTTTCACTTTGCCCGTCAAATCCAATGGCTACGAGAACAAATAAAAATATAGACTTGTCATACTATCACTATGATGAATTTTACAAAGACATTGAATGCAATAAGAAAGTTAAGTTCGTTTTCCAAATGCTGTATCAAATCAACCCTCATATGAAGAACATTTTCTGGAGCCATAAGGAGAAGTTATAGTCAATTGTCACCATAAATCCGGTCACCATAACCTGATCGTCCCCTTCCAGCACGTTTCGAGTAAAATTTCTTTCTGGCATTCTATCAAACAGTTACTGAGCAGTGTCCATTAGACCGAAAAATTTAACCAACTTTGTAACTCCGTTTGAATGCCGAGAAAAAGATTCAATCAGAGGAAAAGGAAAACAAAATCGTCACAGAGAGAGAGAGAGAGAGAGAGAGAGAGAGATTAGACCGAAAAAATTAACTGACTTTGTAACTCCGTTTGAATGCCGAGAAAAAGATTCAATCAGAGCAAAAGGAAAACAAAATCGTCACACGAGAGAGAGAGAGAGAGAGAGAGAGAGAGACTTACAGAGCAGACATGATATTGCATGAGGAAGAAACAACCGATACAGTCATACAGATCGTGGAGAGAATTCAGGGAGTGGTTTTTGGATGACTGGTCCTACAGGTAACCAGTATAATAACCTGTTATCTCTCTAAATTTTGGAGGGCTAAGATTGAATAATTAGCATCTAACGGTTAAAAAGAGGGGTGCATATGATACGTCCTAAAAAAGGGGTGTGTACCGTAGCTGGACCCTTTTCTTTAACACTTGGTATTTCCCTTCCCTTTACAAATTGATGGGTTATGATCAATGGCTTGGGTAATTATTGATAATCGATCACCACCTCATTTCCTTCGTCCATGAGTGCTGGGGATCTCTTCTTCTTTAGCTCGATCGGGATCCCTGAAGTGCACCTTTAAAGAGGGTTTTATAATTTCCTTCGCTTCTGTTCCAAGTTGTATTAGTAATCAATTATTGTTATTATGCTAGAGGTGTGAAATACACCGGCACTTTGTGATCGAAATTCCTAAATCGATGCGATGAATGAAAACTTCTCCAAATTAAACACTAAATAAACAAGGCACAAGATTTACGCGGAAAAAATTCTGAAAAGGGTAAAAAATCACGGGAATGATTCATGCACTAAATTAATGTGTGATTTCAAATAGACTTGCTCGATGAACGTGTAACCTTACCACGAATTCTAAGTCCTACTTGTTGAATCCAAGTACATCACACTCATGCATGATCGCCAAGTCTTGAATCTTCAAATCTTACAAACGAATTGCCTTTCGAACTCCACGAAAGGATTTCCTTCGACTATTTGAATGAAGATGAATGATACGTGCCTACCTCTTGAAAATGATTTGTGTAAGATCAAAGAACCATGGGTCTCTTACTTTCTTCAAGATACATAAAACTTTGCAACCTTGAATGAATAGAGATGAAAGCATGAGCTTCATAAACGTAGGCTGCTCAATTTTTTTGTTTAGCCTAACTGATGCAAATATATAGGCGTATGGTGGTTGCTCAAGTAAGAAACAAGTTGCTCGAGCAACTAGCAAATACTAGATGAGTTGCTTGAAAGGGTGCTTGAGCAAGTTCTGCTATACTGAATCTCACTAGCAAATAAGTGATTGACTTGCTTGACGGGTTGCTTAAGCAAGTTCTGTAATACTGAAATGACTTTATTTGCTTCCGAAAATACTTAACTAAGTACTATCGCACGTATAAACATTACATGTTGGAAGTGATTCCTTTCCACAACCTAAACACACTCTAGAAAGCAAAAATTACGGATTCAAATAAAAATGGAATACAAGTACATGCGTGGTTTGACTATTAGATTGCCAACCAAAAGATAACCAAGCCTTTTGGAGCTTATACTTTGTAATCTGTCTTTACAAATGCTTCCCTTTTAACCCAAAAAAAGAAGAAAAAGATGGGTTCATTTCAAGATTTACCGTACATATGAGCCGAGCCTTAAAATAAATTTTAGTATCTTGTAATTTTTCCAACTCAAATTGAAAACCAAAATGCTTCGGCTCTCTGTTGGCTCAGCTCTAACCATTTACTATTGTGTTTCTGACATCTGGTATTGAAGATTGAATATAATGAGATTTTTGTTGGTTTGTTGTCAAAAATGAAAACCAATAACGCATAACCCAAGCCAACCACATGATTATTACCTCATTATACAAATTTCATGACATAAGGCAGCGTTTGAAATTAATTATTTCCAAGCATAGTGCTTCCAGGAATCCAATGCCCAACAGCAAACCCTAGTGGTCAAACCCAATGAAAGTGCGCCACGTGTCCTTTCCAATCATCACATTGCTTTAACCATGTAAAGTCACAATCTCACTATCATTGTACACTGAGGGGAAAAAGCTTTTAAAATTTTAGTGAAAGGAGAAAAAGTACCAGCATTACATGCGATTTTGCAGCTTTCATATATACATGTAAGTGGTTGACTTGCATCAATACAGTGCTAAAAAGGGATTAGTATATTCTTTATAAAATAGACTTTTGAATTTCCAGAAAGTCTTGCTAGTAAATATTTATGCACTTTAAAGTTTAAACTATACCACATTCGTTCACTGGCCACTTTCATCTTTGCAGGAAGGGTTTCTGGATTTGCTCCCCACACAATTAACTAAGGTTCGATTATCGGGGTCAACTAGCAAATGAGTATTTTCTTATGAAATCCTAGTCCTAGTGTGGATAGTCTGTCTCGACGTGATCAGAGAGAAGATTAGTGAGGTGTGCGTAGGAAGACCCTGACTCTCCTTACCGTTGAACCCAAAAACTTTAAACTAGCAAGTTCATGTGAAGATCTATAGCTTGGTATATGTGAACATGCAGAATCTGAATTTTGGAACAATAATGAGACATAATGGAGTTTTCACATAAAAACATTTCATCAAGAATTGTATATATGACTGGAAATGTCGCTGTGGCTATCTCAAATACCGTGTGATTATCATTTCCACAGTACTATCTTGCCTGATGCTTTCATACTTAAAGTGGATGGGCAATCTATCCTTACCTGTGTGATCACAAACCTCGGAGAGGAGTGCAAGAGAGTCATGAGGTTTGTCTAGAAGTCGCCACTCTAATTTATCGACGCGCGCAAATTATGAACCCAAGGATTAACACTGAACTTATAATTTCATCAGCATACACACATGCACATACATGTGCATGGTTATGTATATATTGCAGTTTGCAGGTGCAATATACTCCGTTCGCCTTTGTTGGTTCATTTTTTATTACTTATATTTTCCGATATGAATTTCAAAAAATATGCAATATGAATCTTGTTTGGTAGATCTCTACTATTTCTATTATACAAAGTTCGCAAAATCATGAAAATCGTTATAAATTATAAGATACAAACAATTAAAAATGACACACAGATTTTAAAAATGGACCAACAAAGAAAGACGGAGGGAGTATAATCCCGAGAGAGTCAAATGTGTTAGCTACTTACCAAGGAACGATCATGGGCATGCGCAAGACGTGTTGAGATCGAAGAGAAGAGAAATGTTGAAGGTCGATCATGATTTCTATGGCAACATTCTCCACAGGGGTTTTCTTCGGAAATTAATTAATTAAGCTCTTTTACAGAGCTAGTTTGACATGCTAGCCACCTCCAAAGATCAATATCTCTGGTAGTAATTAACCACATAAACACATGTGATGGAGGTGGACAGAATGCCAAAATGGCTCTGCACTAAAGCCCCTCATGATCAAACCCTAGTAGAGAGAGAGAGAGAGAGAGAGAGAGAGAGAGAGAGAGAGAGAGAGAGAGAGAGAGAGGGAATGGGTTACACAAAGGGATTGAAGTCTGAAGAGGAGAGGAAGAGAGTTTTGATTTATATTTATGTAATGACTTTGTCAAATAGATATATATACACATATGATGACTTTGGTGTGAAAGTGGCTTTTGTGTAGAAAGAGGGTGCATGAGCGTGCATGGTGTTTGTACGACCTGTGATGGGCGTAGCTTTTTTCTTCATTTGTTCAATTTTTTTTTTTTAACGGTCAGGGTTGTCATGGTCAGTTTACGTGTACCTCAACTATTCTCCTTCCTGTCAAAGGTAAGTCATCCACGCTAAAACTGGAGAATTCAAAAGAGAATATTTCTCTCTTGTTGTCTGACTCTTGAGAGATTGTCAAGTTTTGAACTCAGGATGCATGTTTGAAATTTAAAGCTTATCCTTGTTTCTACCTGAGCTGCTCCTTGGGGTTTCATTTGTTCAGTTTTAGTCATAAAATCAAATGAAAAAGATAGGAAAGTACGTAAAGATAAAAAAAATATCACGCGAAAAAAAAATTCATCGGTCATCTTCGAAATTAAAGAGTCATGTACGATTTTCCTTTTTTATACAAGTGCGTACCTTCGTCTGGTGTACATTAAAATGTTGTACCCATAAGTACTTTATCTGGTTATACTTTCATGATCTTAATTATCTCGTAGAAACAAAAAAAAATTGAAAATCTTTTTTTTTTATGGGCAATAAAGGAAAAACAATTAAGGTGAAATTGGTCGCTTACTCAAAGTAAAAAAGTTTAGGCTTTACACTTTTTACATATAAACATTTTTTAAACCTTAACGATAATCCTTTAGGTTGATTTTAGAAATTTTCAAATGTTTTATGGGCAAGCGCTACCAACTCGGCCTCAGCCTCATGCCATGCACACACGGCACCCCGTGAGTGGAACCGTGACTCCACATCACCGTTATGCTAAATACCCTCTTATATATACACACATACACTTAAAATACTATCTTATGCTCGTCTCTATTGCAATTAATTCATAGCAACTTGATCGATAACGATTTTTAGTTTTATTGCAAGGAATACTTGTTAACTATCAACTTGGAAAACAAAAAACAGAACTTTGCTTTTTGTCAAAACAATTTTACATGTAAAAATATTTTACATTGAAACAAAAGGAGCCTTAATTTGAATAGTTTGAGAGGTAAAAGTGAAGCTAACTTAGCTCTCTATTTATTGTATCCAACAATATTATTCTAAATCCATTGCAGAAAATGTGTGAATTTTTTTTATTTTTTTAAAATATTGTACCATTGGATTTGGGGCCAAAATGCATGCGCTTTCACTTTGCATGTTAATACTTAATGGTCCTCTTAAGTGCAATCATGAAAAGCAGGATATTCTCTCCTTTTTTGGTAATAGAAAGCAGGACAATTTTTTGGGTAATCAATAAATAGCAGGATATTCTGCATTTTGTAGTACCCTACAGATGGGGTACAAGGGGTTGGGTGGCTCATGGGTGGGGTGACTGGTGAGAGATTTTTTTGTTGTTTTGGTTGGCTTCTTGCCAATTTTGGGTGATTGTTTTTGCTCTTCGGGTCCTGACGCATCTGATTAAGGAGTGGGAGATTGCCTTTTTTTTTGTGATTGCTTTTTTCTCTGCGTGATGCCTCGTACTTTGGATCCTTTTGATCTTTGTATTTTGTTTTCAAAGATTAATAATAATAAAAAAATTAGTGTTAAAAAAAAATGGCACTCTTGTTTGACCATTGGGGGCTCATGTGATCCCCTCCCTTGCCCTTCATGCTTTCCTTTTTGACTTGCTGCAAAGTTGGTTGCAAAATGGGCTGTCCTTGTCTCCCACTCAGTTTGTAATTACATTTGTCAACTCTCTTTTCAGTTCAAACCTTTTAACTAAGTGAGTTAGGGGTTTAACTATTGTGTTTGGTATAGTTGTTTGAGAAGAAAAGTAGCCTCTTCTAGAATGTTTATGTAGATATGCTGTTCTAGTTGTTTTTTATGGCACTAAACATGAGGAACAAATTTATAAAACTTCTACTATCTCTGTGCTAAAATATTTATCTGGTCTGCAAAATGATCGATGATTCATAAATATCTACTAAATTGTTGAATTCTTTTTTTTAATTTTCTTTTGAATTTTCTTTAAAAATATGTATTAATTTTTGGTTCTCATTTTGAGGAACGGAAAAAAATATTTTGGAACGGATGAAATACTTAATTACCATAAGGATGAGCGTTTTCCACACTCGGGTAATATAAAAATCTTATGAGTAGTTAGAATTCAAACTTTACTTCAAACATTTTCTTTTACATACAAAGTGAGTCTCTCTCTCTCTCTCTCTCTCTCTCTCTCTCTCTCTCTCTCTCTCTCCCCCTTTTCACCTCCCTCCCCTCCCCCTAGGATTTCCTTCACAGTGGTGGTGAGACGAATTTATCGATAGCGATGGATTTGAAATCGAAGAACTTGTTTGTTGATGAAACAAAGATCGAGTTCTTCTCATTTTGGGGTTTCGTCTAAGGGAGATTTTGCCCCCTAGAGGTCTTGTATTTGTTATGTTTGTAGATGTTTAATTGGTTGTGGTGCTTATTGGGATCTCTAGAGCGCGCATTTGCCATTGGTGAAGATCGGCATAACAATATATTGCACTCCGAGATTATAAATTCCAATTGAACTTCTGCCTCGTGCGAGCTGTCAGTCGAAATCCCATGATAAAAGCACTCAGGAGTCGGGTATCATCTTTATCAAGAGATCATGCCTTTACGTGGATATTTTCCTTGTTCTTTTTTTTTTTTTTCCATTTGTTATACATCAATTCGGGGGTTAGTGGGGGAGTTAGCGAGTTAGTCCAGAGGGGATCTAAAAGCTATCCATAGCCCTAAACCCCAAACGCCTCCGCCGAGGCTCGAACCCTGGTCTCCCTTGTGAGAGAATCAGTAGATAACAATATTTTCCTTGTTCATAGGAACAATATTGTCACTCGTATTTACTTTACTCGCAATGAACTCCAATGTTATTAATGAAAATACCACTCCCTATTAACAAAAAGTAGATTTTATAAAATGAAAGGTTGACTTGCTAGGTACTCTGTGGCCAACTCAACATGATGCCCTGAATTGGAGCCTTAACCAGAGCCGGCTTAGAGGGGAGGCGGAGGAAGCCGTCACTTCGGGCCCCCAATTTTTTTGGGCCGATCGAGGAGGCCCCCAAAAATACAGTTGTGTCTATGGTTACTGGTTCCGATATCTTTCAAATTACTTCTCTACTTGGCATTTGACAGCCGATTGCTTTCAAAACTTAAGGATCTGGATTGAATCCTGGTCCCATATGTGTTTCTCAACTTTTTTCAGCTAAGGCCTCTCTTCTCGCCATCCGAACAGAGTTGAAAAGTGGGCAATATTTTTCCTCTTTTTTTTTTAAGTGCCAACTAGCTCAAGTGCTCAATTATATTACATCTTGTCACTAAATTTTTTGAATTTCGAAGCAATAGACGTCGAATTTTTCTAAAGTTTATTTCATTAGGCCTTTAAATTTCTCTATAAAAGTGCGGGGTTTTTCATCATAAATTTTGCTCTGAACTTTGAATTTTAGAATTTTCTTTTTGCAAAATTTCACTTGAAGATTTATATAGGGCCTCATATTAGGGCTTCGCTTCGAGCCCCCAATATCTATGAGCCGGCTCTGGCCTTAACTTAACTTGCCATTTCGCTATTATCCTGTTGCTGATTGTCAAGAGTTATGCCATAAAATTAAATAAATACATGCATTGGGCTTTTGGGTTTCATGCAAAAGGAGGTTGGCCCAAAAACAAAAGCACAAAATCTCTCAAGTTCTAAGGCCCAAAGATGATACAGCCCGTTGGGAGGATCCTCATAACGTGCAACGGGCTTTCCTAGGAGTATTGTTGGGAACTTTACCGTTCGCCATATTATGGAAACTCATTTTCATTGGAGGACAAATATAATAATTTTATACTTTCTATAATCACAAACAAAATTTCATATTGAAAAGTTTTCCACTGCACCTAAAAAGAAGAAGTTATCTTTTTACTTCCAAACAAACAATAAAATCTAACACAAAGAGAGCATTTCTAGCTAAATGTTGTGCTATCCAATTTGACATTTCTAACTCGTCGAATACTACTATTTATCTACTTTTTCAACTTTTTTCAATTTTTTCATCTTTTTGTTCAAAATTCTAAAAAAACTTTTGAGAGCATTTCTAGCTAAATGTTGTGCTACCCAATTTGATGATTTCTAACTTGTGGAATACTATACTAAATCCTCTCAAAACCCATTTGCCCAAAAATTGGTTTCGGCCGCTCATAGGTGAAGGAGAGGAGCTCAAAACCCATGAGGAGTCACCAGAAACCAAAGGTGAAGCAATAATGGAGATGGGGAGGAAGAAGAAGGTGGAAGGGGATGGTGGGGGAGGGGGGTGGAGTGGCCGCCGGATCTGGTAACCCATGGAGAGACTTCTCCCACAGCGGTTTCTAGATTCGGCTTCTCCCATAGCCTTCCTCTCACTCACTCTCTATCTTAAGTGCCTCTCTCTAAAGCGTCGGGTCTGGGATTTCCAGATCCGGACTCCTAACAACGATGGCAGCGGCAGCGGCATGGTGACAACTCCGGTGTTTTTATTTTCTGTATTTTTTATTATTTTTTGAAGTTGGTTTTTTTTTGCCGTTGGTTTTTTTGGCCGGCTGTTTTGGGCTAGTTGTTTTTGCTTATATTGGTTGATGGTTTTGGGCCGGTGGTTTTGATTTAATATATATTTCTATCTCTTTACCCAAAAAAAAAATCCTCTCAAAACAAAAAACTTATTTCCTAATATCCACCCCGTTCCTTTTACTGACTTTTTTTACTCTTAAATTTTTTTCCTCTTTTTGTTCAAAATTTTTAAAAAGTCTCAAATGTTCCCCTCTAAAAAAAGACACAATAAGGGAAACAACATTACTTTTTTTCTTTATTCAAAATTTTCTCATATCTGTTAGTTTTGCCTCAGACTTTTATGGATTATTGGTTCTTTTCGACGAAAGAAATCAAAAAAGTGAAAAGTTATGATCCACACTTATTTTTTTTTTAATAAAGCCAAAAAATATGGCTTTTTGGATGATTTTTGTATTTATTCAACAAAAAATTAATTTGGACATAATTTTCCAATGTTCTGATTTCTCTCATCGAGAAAAATCAATAATTCACAAAAAAATGAGGCGAAGTTAACAAATGCGAGAAAACTTTGAATAAAGGCCAAAAAAAAAAAAAAGTGGTTTTTTAAGCCAAAAGAGGTTTTGCGAGCCAAATATTCCATGTTTGTAGTATTTTCCTCTTTTGGAAAGGTAAGAACTTCAGTAGTTAAAAAAGAATAATAATATTTTCCTTTGAAAAATCAAACTTTTAGCCTCTTTGGCTCTGAATCACTAAAAACCAAGAAAAGAATATATAGATTTGGCAAAAATAATTTAAATGGATTATTATTTTGTATTTATTTAAAAAATTACATTTGTTAGTTTTGCGTATATTTTTTTGTGAATTATTGATTCGTCTCGACGAGAGGAATCTAAAGAGTACAAAATTATTAGGCAAACCAAAAATTTTGTGAATAAAATTAGATTATTTATTTCTTTAATAAAATTTTTAAAAAAATTAATTATAATTTTTGACTTTTTAAATTTCTTTCGAAACAATGCAAATTTAAAAAATTGAATAAAGAGAAGATAGAGTAGTACTTCATTGATTTGGCTAAATTGAAAAAACTGTTTTTTTTGTTTTTTTCGTTTGTCCTTATTCAGAAAAAATTTGCATTTGTTAGTTTTCGGTCGATTTTTTTGTGGTTTCTTGGCTTGTCTCGACGAGAGGAATCTAAAAAATATAAAATTGTTAGTCAAACTTAAAGTTTTGTGAATAAAGACGAAAAATAATCCAAAAAAACTGGTGTATTTTGGTTTATTTTCGGCTTTATTCAAAAACTACTCCTATTACTTTTGACCATAATTTTATATTCTTTGGATTTGTCTCGACGAGATAAATCCATAAACCACAAAATTTTAACACAGAACTAACAAATGCCAAAAAAAATTGAATAAAGACAAAACGAAAAAAACCAAAAAAATAGAGTAATTTTTTGTCAAACGCCGAAAAAGGAAGAAAAGGCAAGAGTCTGCCACCTCTCTCTCTCTCTCTCTTTCTCCGGTAGTATAAACTGCCAGCGATTCCAAATTTGATGAAGCATCCACCGTTGCAATGCTCTTCAGACAACCCAAACCAGGAGAAACCGCCCTCGACTTCTTCTCCTCCTCCTCTCCTCCAATGTCTCGCTCTCCCCGACCCTCTATTCTCATCCCCATTTCTCAACTCCAATCCCCAACAAAAACCCAGATAACAAAATTCTCTCAAAACCCCTCTCACAATCCCAATCCAACCACTGAATCAGAGAAGAAGTCTTTCGCAGAGGCCACGGCAGAGCTCTTCTTTGGAATCGCGTCTCGATTCATCAGACCCGAAAACGGGCGTATCAAAGTTGAGGACTCGAAGTTGGAGAGAGAGAAGTATTTTTGGAGGGGGAGGAGAGAGGGGATTTTGGCGGTGATTGAGGATGAGGATGTGGAGGAGGGGGAGGTGGTTTGGGAGAGGAGAGAGAAGGATTTGGAGGCGGAGGCGGAGGAGAGAGGGCGGAAGGTGGTGACGAGTCCAGGGTTTAGTTTTGCTGCGGCTGGGTTTTTGTTTCCGTATTATCTTGGGGTTGCGCAGTTTCTTCTTGATAAGGGTTACATTAAGGTCAGCAATTCTTTCTTTGTTTTTTTGTTTGTTATTATAACTCAAATGTCCGGTCAACTTAAACGTTGCTCGACTAATTCCGGAGACCAATCATGCTGTCTATTAGTGGCTCAATTAAAGTCGGAGAAAAACCCGAATGAACTCGCCCTAAAGGAGTTGAGGAGTTGAGGCCTTTGGAGGAGCAAGCCCTGAGCCCAGTTCCGGGCCTTGACCCACCACTTGGGGGGCCTTTTGATTTCTTTGCATTGCTTAGGTTATTTGGTTTCTTGTTTTGCTTAAAATGCAGTTGGGATTTTCTTTCCCAGATAGAAAAAACTGCAATTGGGAATTGGGAGTGTTTGAAGGAGATGTGTTGGGTTTGTATTTTAAGGTAATGTTTGGTTTGCTGAAATGATTTTTGGGATGTAATGGAACGGCCATTTCTTCGGGCTTCAAATGGAATGCCATTCGCCTGATTCACCGGACGTCTGAAGGATATACATAGGGAATGGTTATTAAGTCTAGCTTTTATTCTAGTGAACCAAACGTCGTGTTATTTCCTTGATTTTTACTACGCCACAGAACAGAGTAGAGTACTCTTACCGAGTACTGGATGCTTTGGATTTGAGTTACAGCGGGTCAGCATTTTTCATAAATACAAATGAGTTTTTTTTTTTTGGACACAGGACACCACACCCCTTGCTGGTTCGTCTGCTGGTGCTATTGTTTGTGCTGTAATTGCCTCTGGAGCTAGTGTGCAAGAGGCTTTGAAAGCCACCAAATTATTGGCTCAAGATTGCCGGCTGAATGGAACTGCATTTCGGCTGGGGGTATGTTGGTACTTTAACAATATTGATAACAAATCATTGCATCTTGCAATGAACCTAAAGAGTACTAGGATAGAAGTTTGAGCATAACTACATTGTGCATAAACTGATCAATACCGGTTGCTTCATGATGTTGTCCTGTAAGAAAATTTAGCACCCTGTTGGCATTAGGCCTTTTTTCCAGGCCTTTGGATGATACTATGATCCTTTTTACAATAGGCATGGAATACATTCCAGCCTATTGGAAGAGGTTTTCCCCCTTCAGAAGACTCTTTGTATTTGATACCCCCTCTGTTCCCATTTGCTTGTCCATTCTCACCCTTCTGGGCACCTCATATAATCATTTATACTTCTTGACTTATTATTGTTCCAGTAATTTTGAATACTTTCTCCATAAAAACTGATAGAGGTGGTTTGATTGTTCAAGAAAAATCTTGAACTTTTTTTTTTCATGAAAAGGCTATTTTTTGACCCGACTAAAGGCATAATTGGCTAAAATGACCAACCAAATGTGGACAGACGGTTATCATTGGACTTCTGAGATTGGCCAGCATAAAATTGTATTGAGTCAAGAACATGTCGAGAGAAACTGAAATGGAAAAATTTGCAACATCAACATGTTCAAAGGCCATGAGAGAATACTTGGTCGTACTGTAAAAGTCTTACTTTTGTTCTGGCTGCCTCACGATTCTGATTATCTGAATTAAACTCCCAAGAACTAGAAAGCGAAAGCATAGTGAACAACCAAATGCTTTGATTTGCAGTATGCAATCATGTTTTGGACAGCTTGGTTGTCTATTAACTCTTATCATTTTGGGCCAGGATGCAAATTGATGTGTCAGCCTCAGCCTTGTCCAAGTGTTTTCACAGTTCTATGTACTCCGCTGTTTATTTGAAAACAATGAATTCGACTCATACTTAAACAGTTAAACTAGCTGAAAATGTTTTTCGATTGTGACCTATCTGGCCCTTTTCAATGCGACAATGCCATACTGAAACCCTATAGGAAAGGTGGAACTAACTGCAGCATTGTTTATTCTAAACGAAATTGAAGTACTTATTATGTTTGTTGTTTTTGTGTTTAGGCTGTTCTAAGAGATTTTCTAGACAAGTTTCTGCCAGATGATGTGCATATTCGATCCAATGGGAGAGTTCGTGGTAAGAATAATTCTTCCTTCACGTATTACATTCAGGGTTGGCTGAAGTTGGCAATATGTATGTCGTATGCACAACAGAAGGAAATCAGTGTTGTATAATAAGTTTGAACTTCAAAACAATCTGCTTCACAGAATCACATGTGACCTTAAGGGTTCATTGATAGAAAAGAAGTGATTGGTATTTCTCACCACTTTTGGATAGTAGAATGGGGCTTGTATGCTATCATTTCTCACAAATTCTTAACTTTGGACCAGACCTTAACAGAGTGACGAAGCGAAATGTTTTGTTTAAACCATTGCATAATGTATCCTTCCTTTCCCCTTGAAATATGTGAAACTATTTTTTTCATTTTCTTGAGCCGCAATTACCGACAAATGTGTAACAGTTGAAACTGTTCTCTTTTTTGGCTCACAGTGGCTGTAACACAGATACTTTGGAGGCCTAGAGGCTTGCTGATTGATCAGTTTGAATCAAAAGAAGATTTTATCGATGCGCTCTTTACTTCATCCTTCATCCCCGGGTACATTTCCCTATATTTGTCCTTCCTCAGATGATTAGTTTATGTGATGAAGTTTAACTTTAAAATTTAATTCAGTGCAGATATCTCGCACCAAGACCAGCAACAATGTTTCGGAACAGACTTTGTGTTGATGGGGCTTTGACATTGCTTATGCCACCCACGTCTGCTGCTCAGACGGTATCTGTCTGAGACTTATCTTGTGCGATGATTCTTTAGAGAAATAATTACTTTCTGAATGAGCTGCAAAGATGCCTTATGGTTGTTGACTTACTGTAGAGATGAACCATATATTGCATACCTTTCGTCTTGATATTGGATTCCCAACCACTAGATATTAGCTTTGATGAAAAAGCCCATTTACCGATTTACGGGACCTATCATTGTATAGGGTAGAGAGCTTCTATTGCTGGGAACTTGAGCTTATGTTATTTCACTCGCAACAATAAGGGAGATCCCTTTTATGTATTTTTTTGGCGGAGTGTGTGTTGTATCACTGGTATGTAACCAAAATTGAAACTCTATCTGATGATTCCTCGTAAAAAGCTAGAATCCCAAGTTTTCTTTCTGAATTCTGACCTATTATTCTCTTCAGAGTTCGACGACTTAAACAATATATTCGTCATTGTATGTTTTGCTTCATCAGATTGAATATGCTAGACTAGTTAACTGAGGAGCATTTGAAGTTTTTTTAGAGTCTTTTAGTCCACTTAGTGTGGTACTATTTTAGTTACCTACAATTTGTTGCAACTCTTTGAACTTCTGTTTTAGCAGTTTGCTTATTTCGGATTTTATGGTACTATACCTTATTTCCAAGTTCCAATAACTTAAAGGAAGAATGAGATGATGGAAATGTCGGTGCATGGATAGAGTCCTTTTTTTCTTCTTCAGGGAGTGTATGTTCATAATTTTCTGCTTAATTTGCAGGTTCGCGTTTGCGCTTTCCCAGCCAGTAGATTGGGATTTGAAGGGGTTGGAATTAGTCCGGATTGCAACCCTGTAAACAGGGCTACTCCCAGAGAGGTAATATTATAAACCGAACTAGTTAATGTTTCCTTGTTGCCTTGTTGGTATTTAAACCATTGATGATTTTCTGCTCCCAAAAATTCCAGCTTTTCAACTGGGCGCTCGAGCCAGCAGAGGATCATGTTCTTGATAAGCTCTTTGAGCAGGGGTATTCAGATGCCGCTTTGTGGGGTAAAGCAAACCCAGTTGAGGAAATAGTTCAAGACGATCAACCACACACTCAGAACAATGCAGTTTCATAGCACAGTACCGCAACAAGTTCAAACTGTTTCAAATTGAAGAGAGAGAGCGCGATAGTCAGCGAGATGTGAAGACGAGGAACTGTCAACCTTTTTGCATTATGTATAGTAAAATTGTACTAGGCTTTTTAGTTTTCTTTGTCGTGTTGTAGTTGTAACAATGTCGCGGTTTCAAAAGGCAAGAAGAAAAACCAAGTGTTGAAGATCGAGTTTATGAATATACTTCATTCATTTCTGTGCATTAAAAGAAACTAAACAGATACAATTCTGGGGTAAAGATAGATATAAAAATCTCAATAGGAAATTGGCACATCTTTAGCGAGAGTATCTGCGCATTTGTTTTCTTCCTGGTGAACATGTTTGATTGACAAAGCTTGAAATCTCTGCACGAGGAACCTGCAATCGTGATGCCCTTAATTCGGCCATGGTGATCGAAATTGCTTTTCATTTACCTGTGAAAACCCATTGGCCGTTACGATCACGAGTAAGGCCGACTGCGGTGGCCCTCTCGTTGTACAATTGGTTGAACCATCCGTGCTAAGTTTGAAAATACACGCAAAAACCTCATTTGATTCAATTCTTGCCTTCGACCACTTCACCCGAACCCTCCTCCCAAGATCAGCAAAAAATCTGTGTCTTCACGGCGCAAGATCGGACACTCATAGCTGCAATCAAACTAAAAGCGCACAGACGAAAGGGCTTCGAAAGGCGCCGGTTCCCTTCTTACCGACAGCACAGCTACGTGCTGGCACTCAATTAGTAGCGCTGGCACGTCACTCGGCTCGTCGGCGTTGTTTTGTTTTCCCTTCCGTTGCTGCCAACAAGAAGGGAAAAAAACTCAAATTCATGTGGCCAAAATCACGTTTGCCACTAAACAGCCCAATCTCTGGTAAATTTGAGATAAAAATTTGTAAGTTTTGGTGGGAAAGAATTGATTTCAATCGATGCATGACTTCAATCCAGTGAAAAGAGAGAGAGAGAGAGAGAGAGAGAGAGTTTTGGTTACCATTTCAGTCCCACATCGGGGAAGAGAGAAGAGAAACGGAGTGAGGGGTGTATAAAAAGAATGGGCTTAGAATGGAACAAGCGTACCTTTCTCGGCCTTTTGGCTAAGATCAAGTGTAGTACTATGTTCTTATTAGTTTAATCTGATACGTCGGCCATCAGTCGGCTCACATGATATTAAATTAATTTTTTGAGGGGAGGAATCCATCACGGTAGTTTGCTATTGGGATTCATTTTTTGAGGGGAGGAATCCATCGGTCGGCTTACATGATATTAAATTAATTTTTTGAGGGGAGGAATCCATCACGGTAGTTTGCTATTGGGATTCATTTTTTGAGGGGAGGAATCCATCACGGTAGTTTGCTATTGGGATTCATTTTTTGAGGGGAGGAATCCATCACGGTAGTTTGCTATTGGGATTCCTTGCGTGTCGACTTAGCGTTGCATTATTGTCTTGGCTTGGCACACACCCAATTCTAACTCCACCCAATCCTAGTTCTATTTTTTGCCTCGGCTTGGCGCACACACCCAATTCTAACTCCACCCAATCCTAGTTCTATTTTTTGC